>VDFB02092452.1:0-22339 GCA_007258455.2 Sequoia sempervirens | reverse complement strand
GGACAAGAGCTTCATGAAAGACATAGAAACTGCTTCCAACAGTAAGCCCCAACACCAACAAAGATGCAACAAGAGAACAACAGTCACCCAATCAGTCAAAGGCACACCAAAAAATAGAGCACCAACACCACGGGACAGATCCAAAGCAATAACCAAGACTCCTCCCCAACTAGAGAACATCCTCCCTCCAACAAAAGGATAAGCAACAAGATACATCAACAAATCAGAGACAATGGAGCAGGGCATAAATGTCCCAAAAACCGCACCCGAACCGAAACTTTTCATACAATGAATATGCTAAGCACATCAATCTTTTCCCTCAAGTAGACATTGCAAAACAAGAAAGCAAATGGAACTCCAAGGCCCGCGAGAGCACCACAAAGGAGAACTCAAGATACTTTGACCAGTCACCTTTCCTCTAGCAAACAGCTAATCAGCAAGAATGGCAGTGAAAGCAACCCAAGACCAAGCCCAAACGTCCACCAAAGTCAGCAAATCATCGACCACCAACAGGGTAGAAGAAACGTTGCAGCCCATGGGAGAAAGCCAATACAAAACAATGTCTTTTAAGCAGAAACCAAACTCAAAAAACCCAGAATCACCACTCAAAACAATGCCCTCAAGGAAACATTGCAACTCTATAAAGCAAATGGAGCAGAAATGTCCCACAGGAGAAACGAGGAGGCTCATTTCAAAGCCACTCACGCCGAGAACAGGCAAAGACGAGCAACGCGCTGTTGGCGGGTGTTTTATGACTGCACCAACACAGAATAAAGTTTCCCAACGATTACTCTATCTTCTCTTGAACAAAATCTCATGCATGCAAAGATTGCAAGAAAGATCATGCATTCAACTCCAAGGTTTTTTCATGCAGTGGATAGTCTCAGTTGGCTTCATGTGATTTGCTGGTATCTCAAGGGGGACTTACGTAATTGTTCATTTGAAGATCAAAGAGAAAGGGATTTTCACAAGATTTGAAAGATTTGTCAGTGATGCACGGATTTCCTACACTAACCGGAAAATGCGGAAATTGAATGGTTGCAGGGATTAGAAATGCTATGATCTACTCTAAACGGGAGACATGGAGATCAACTCTTGCAAACTTCAACCAAGCTCTGCTTCGCCTCACCTTGGACAGCTTCCACAAAACCGGTGCAATCTTCAAAGGAGTAGCTAGAGATATTCAAATCACGATTCAACATGAAGATACCATCACAACGACACATACCAACATATAAACCGTAATTGAAGTTAGGTCCACAATATTCCAATTGACCACGCAAGGCGAACTCACCATCAGTGAGCCCGCTAGTGGTATGGATTAGCGAAGCTTGGTCAAATTAAACACCACATTCCACAACTATCATCTACTTGCATGAAATAAAATCTATTTTACTCTAAGTTCTTCTTTAAGATTCTAAGTGAATTGGAAGGACGAAGAAATCTTTCTAGCTACCCACAATAAAAGATGAAACCACAAGCAATGATAACTCTTTTTATTATAGGAGTGTTCACAACAATCTCTTATAAAGCATTCAATTTGAAAACTTTCTTTCCTCTTCAATCTAAACTATGCTATCAATCTATGCTCTTTATTTCTCTATGCTCTATCTCCTAGTTGCCTCTCTTCTAATGATCTAATGATGTACAAATGAAGGGGGATGCCCCTTTTATAGATGGCCAAATCCAATGGACGGCTCAAATTCAATTAAAATGAAGGGCTCTGATTGAGCCACATATGCCCTAATCAAGATTCTTCCCTAAAAACTGCCACAAAGAGGAGTGGGGTAATAAATGAGCAAAAGATTCTCCACTCTCTCCTGAAGTCATAATGAGTAATTAATGTCCACCATCATCTTCCATAAGGTCATCATCCAACAAGGCGTTTCCATTCTCCCTCTCTTTGACCGTGAATTCGACGAATCTGGCCAACACTGACTCAACCTCCTAAACTGAAATAGGTGGAATATGGTTGAGCTAAAATTCGAGCACCGTGACCGCCAGCCCATGCCAAGTACAAGATTTTCTCCAAGCAACTAAGGCATCCTGAGTACTCTGAACAATGTTGGAGAAGGTCAAAACATTTTCAAAATCGTCCTAAACAAATGACCTCACCTCTAAAAAGAAAGGCCCCAATCTGTTCTTTAGGCCATCAGTAGTCATCTCCTCTGAAGTCAATCTTCTAGCAAATATAGACTCGAGTGTGTTCAGGACTCCTTCTAGAATATTCCCCATAGCCTTTCTGACTCTAACTGAATTTGCCTGTGTTGCATCAAAGAAACCTCAACCTGTGACCACTAAAGAATACCAACTGGTGAAGTCATATAGGTCACCCTCATGTATCACACCTCCCTCCACCAGAGTCTACAAGGGCATGTGCATCAAAGCCTCCAAACGAAGAATAGTCTTAGTTCTATATATATGCGTCTCGCTCCAGGCCTGATCAACGGTGTCCATGCGTGCCAAGATGCTAGAGGCCTGTTGATAAGCATGAACGAAATCCTCCACGAACTTCTGTCTCAGTGCGAACACTGCCAACCCACTTATCTGCTTCTTGGGCCATCTTCCTCAAATCCTCTAGTCCACTAACTGATTCTCTTGGGAATTCTACTGGAAGGTCAACTGTTGGATTCTCCTTCCCACATGGACAGGCTAAGTGTTGCACATAACCAACTAATGTCCTATGCTCCCTCTTCAATCGTTTGTACTTTCCTTTGGTTTGGAGCAACCTGTCCTTCAGTGCCTGATAGGAGTTATCACACTCCTCAATTATCTAAGCCCCTGTAGGGCGGCCTAACTCCATAGTGGTGATCACATAATTTTCTGGAACAACATCATCTTGATCACACTGAATCCTGGGAATGGCTACATGCAGTGTGCGAGAACCATCTTCATCCATAGAAATCTTTGAGAATTTTTTGGCCTCCTTCTCTGGTGGTGCACTAATTCTATTGAGGAATTCTTCCATCTCAATCGACAGGTCAATCTCCTCAATAGGATCCCTCCTCATTCTTTCCCTCAGCCAATCTAGCACTGCCTATTGCAGATCACAAACAATAAGAGGCTACTCCGCTGAACCTGTTCCTCTCTTCGTGGTTCTAAAGCTTGGGTGACTTGCTTCCTTTTTCTAATTGTTGGCGGCCTCTGATCACCCATCAAGTTGTACGTGAGAGAAATTGACCTCCTCTTAAGTCTATTCACATGCCTCTCCACCCAATTTCTTGTAAATGTCAACACTGGTATGCATAATGTGTCCAAATTTGTAATCTCCGACTCGGACAAATCAGGGAGAGGGACTATTGTACTTCTCATGGTCTCATAATCAAGCTGCATAACATTCACGTCCTCTTCCACCTGGTCCAGAACTGGAATAATTCCGCACTCTCTAATCATGTTCAGGGGTATCCTGCAGAACATCCTTCATCTAATTTCAGCATCATTCGCCGCATTAGCCCAAAAATCCTCAATATGTGCCTTGTGCCTGTACTCCACATTTTGCACCATTCTAATGTTATTGTAAGGATCGAAGTCCTGCCTGCCGGTGTGGTATGTGAGGTAGAAGAACTACAACTCATCCTCAGCTTCTCTGGCTGCCTGTAATGAGGGACAAACTTCATTTGAATTTCCCATGGTGATTGGGAAGTCTAATCCTCCCTTCTTTTTCTTCTTCTGAATTTTGTCATAGGCAATGAGCTGCCTGGACACTTCTAACATTACCATTCTGTCAATGGGGTACCTCGGTAATCTATATGGATACGATGTAAACCCCTGCAGCTTGATATAGGTGAATTTTGGAAATTGGATAAACCAACATCCGTACTCTTCGATCAGCTCTTGGGCCTCTTTTGAAATTCTTTACTGAGTTCTCTGCTAAAGAGTCCTTGTTATATGCATCGTGAAGGCGTCATTCACCCTTTTGTAGTTGGCAGTGCTAGTCAGGTGCAACTGCGGGCAAGCCTTATAGATTTTAAATTGCTCAAGACCACATCCAATTGGATCCTTGTAAGTTATTCCTCTATACTTGGTCATTCGAGCCAACATATATATGACATATGAACTCATGTAGAATGTCTTTGTTCTTCTCAGGTGCTTGAACTGCTCATCTAAATTGTCGCTTATCATCCTTGCCCAATCAACACATTCCTTCCCCTCCAACACGATGCTGATGAAATAAAACATCCACGGCTTGAAGATATGGGATTGGGGATTTCCATTCACCCTATTGAGCATCATAATCAAGTCGAAGTATTCTTGCTTCACATCATCCGATATAATCTGCTTAGGCAGCTTGGTGCGAGCAAGCCTGGGTTTTTGCATCCAAACTGAATTAATCATCCCAACACATCTCTCAAAAGAGAAAGCGTACATTTTTTCATCTCTTTCCTTCATTTTGTACACCATCCTATCAGAAGTGGGAAGTCCAAACGCCTCTCCAATGGCATCAGGCATGAGATTGGCAAATAACTTGCCATCAAGAGAAACAATCATTCTTCGCTCTAGCCTATAACAATTGGCGCACTCCATGATTAGTTTCGGACATTGAATGGCTGGTGGGAAACCAGCAGCTGCATAAATTCCACTCTTTATAATATGGTGCACAATGACTAATGGAGGGTGGCCTCTTAGCCCGTACATTCAACTTTTGAGTGCTCCCAGATTGAATGAGCCAAGGTTTGTGTCAATTAACCCTCCCAGCTTTGAAGTAAACTTTGATTCAAGACAAAATGGCTTGCTGAGTTTCTTTATTACTGCCTGCCTGGACGCATTAGCCTTGTTGGATTCAACATTTGCAGCCTTGTTTGCTCTTGTAGTCGCTCCTCTGTTCACTTCAGCCATCCTGCAAACTAAGTGATATTGATTAGAAACTTCACTTAGGAAAATAAATTAACTTCGTGATGCCAAAATATGGAGTGAATTTCGAAAAAGAAACGTCTTCAGCACTGAAATTTCTGACTTCAAACCTCAACAATTTTCCAGCAAAATCAATATCTCCTCAAAACTTAGAAATTTCCTTGCTATCCTCAGCAACTTCTCCAACTTTGATTTTTCTTCACCTTCAAAGCTTCAAATTCGCACTTGCAGCTGTGAGGAGAAATGAAAATTTTCCTAGCTCTTATAACTGAGTCTGGGAATACTTCAACTTCTAGAAGAATGCTTATTTTAGCAGACTCATTAATTTCTTCCTCCACCACTTTGCAGGAATTCGAATTTTTCCCTCCTCTGGCAATTTGCAACAATTATCATTTTGAAATTTTCACCTCTATCAAAATTCATCTTTTAAGCGCCACAAAAAAATCCATCACAGAGGACTTAGGCACATTTTATTTTATCCCTCTCAAAAATATTTTATTCCTTAGAAAATTTTATCAGTTATAAGCCTAGCATCCACTTTGAAATCACAAGCCAAGGCATAATATTTTAAAATTTATTTCCCCAGAAAATATTCAAGACCCCCAGACTTTTAAAAAAAAATTCCCCTTAGAAAAATATTTCTCAACTTTATTATATTCATGGGCGCACTTGGAAGGGGCTCATTTAATATTTTCACCCTTGAAAATATTTTTCACTAATGTTTGCATATCCCATACTCTCTCTCTTGGGTGCATCTAGCACTTTGTGCTTTTGTTTTCTTGCCTTCGAAATTTTTTTATGAACTCACCTCATGGGCACACTAGAGGGGTTGAGCTCTCATTTTCACGCCTTAGAAGAATATTCAATCTCTACTTGCTTCTTGGGCGCACTTGGACATGGGAGCTTCCACTTTTCATCACTTAAAAAAAAAATATTATCTCCCTTCAACTTGGGCACATTTCACCCCTTGAGCTTCCATTTTACAACACTTAAAAAAAAATTCACTCAACTCCTTCAAGGGCGCATTTACTAGGTCAAGCTTCCACTTTGTACGCCTTAGAATTTTCCTCCAACTTGTTTCATGAGATGGGCGCATATGGAAGGGTGTGCTTCCATTTCTCCAATACTTAGAAATTTTCTAGCTTCCTCCTCTGCTAGGGCGCAAATAGGAGGTGATGCTTCCACTTTGTTGACTTAAACTTTTTCTCACATCATACTCCTTGCTTGAGGGCGCATTTGGAGGGTGGTGGTTCCATTTTATGACTTAGGCGCTTTTCAACTTACCTCTTGGAGCTTAGACACATTTCAAGGGGTTTCCCTCCAGTTGAGGGTGCATTTAGAGGGTGGTGGTGCTTCCATTTTTCTTGCATGCCTTAGAATTTTCATCTGGAGTATTAAGGAGACTTCTGGAGGTGGCTCTCGAATACTTAGCCAATTTTTTAGCCTACTCGCCCTCACTTTCTATTTTTAGTAACTGCTTGATTCTCGAACTTCTGCAACTCTTCTTGACTTGAAATTCGCTCCACGTGATCCTCATGACCTGTTTGCCCCGTTCACACTTGTTTTTCGTGTTGACCTGCTATTTTTAGTCCTGTTTTGCAGGTGACTTACTATAAATGGTAAGTACTCGAATTGCGCTCAAATTTTACTAGTAGACTAATTGAGAGATGTTGATCGTGATGGGATACCTCAATTTTTCATTTTTCTCGAATTTTACCCCTCATTTTGAGTACCGAAGTTGGAAACCCTAATTTGACTTGCATGTGCCTCAATGACCTCCGTTTGACTTCGTTTCTGTTCTAGACGGCTCTGCTCGTAAAACTGAAGTTGTGGGGGCTGCTGGAGTGAACCTGCTAAAAATAGTAAGTGCCTAAAAAAGTGATCAACTAATTGTCGGATTTGTTTGCATGTCATACTGCCCGGGAGATCTCAAAAAACCTAGAAAATTGGTCTACGTGCAGGTACCTGCTAAAAATAGTAAATCAACTTGACTTGCATGTTACATCATTGTGAAGCTCTCGAAAAACCCATAAGGACTATCCTGAAATGCATTGAAAAATCATACATGCAAACCCTAAAAATGGCTCCCGAAGCTAGGATTGCTAAAAATAGCAAGTTGTCAGAATTTGCTCAAATTTTGCCTGTAAGCACTTTGAAGTGTCTTGAATCTAATGCAACAATCAGTTTCTCAAAAACCCTAGCAGAAAAGCCTCAAATAAGGGACTTAATAAAAATAGCAAGTCGTCTGATTTCACTCAAAATTTGCAAGCAAGTAGCTCAAAGTGTTTTGCACGTGGTGTAACAATCAAAATTTCAAAAGTCCTGAGAAAAGGGTCCCAAATTGAGTACTTACTAAAAATAGTAAGTTGTCAAAATTCAGTGAAAATTTAATGGGAACCTTTCTGAAGCCTTCTGAACACAATGCCAAACTCAAATTTCAATTCGCTCACTTAAATTAACCCCAAACTAGCCCGAAGAATGAAAACCCTAATTTCACAAACTTAGCCAAAATTTCAACTTAGGCCCAAAGATGGGCACATCCCCAGAAAGAGAGACAGTAGCGAGACAATCCAAAACCAAAGCCAAAAGACCCAAATGGAGCAAAAATCAGGGGGTCCCCATTTTGAATGGGGTGATGTGTGAAAAGGTCACAACACGCGCCAAAGACAAGACCCTAGCTGCAATATCATTCGAGCGGCCAAGGGCGTCCTCAAGTAGCCTCAAGGCTCAAGGAGGCAACCAGGTAGAGGAGGGAAGAAACCGATCTTCCACAGACTCAAGAACAACCCCCAACCAACAGATCAGAGCCGGAAACAAAGACACTCTCGGCTCAGCAGCGTCAAGAATTACACCAACATAACAAGGGGGAAGCAAAAGGAACCTCGCCCAGTTACCCAGCAGGCTAAAACACGGATGCAAACCATCAAACAACTCATCGTCATCCTCAAAATCACCATCGCCATTGCCCTTTACTTCAGGAATTTTCAAACACCCCCCTCGGCTCCTTTTCCCGCTCAAAGCACTCACCATCAGGTAAGAATGACTAAGTATGTTGCAGAGGCTGAAAACACAGGTTCTAAATATTGGAATCCTTAACAATAAAGGTTTCAGACATTTTGATCAGCAGTTTATAAGGCGTCATTGTAGGTTTTCTGCAGCCTATGATTATCAAATATTTATTACCATTCTTGATGATTTTCAAAAGCCATTTCTAAATGAATAAAGGAAAATTTGAAAGGGTGAAAATGACAAAGTAGCAGAGAGAGTATATGTAATTGAAGGAAATCCATAAACCAGAAAACTGCCCATAATCCCTTTGAGCACACACCATAGAGAAGCCAATCAAGTGCCCAAAATATAAAAAGTTGATGCCCAATAGACCAGAGTGCACTTATTGGCAGGGTGACAACTTTTTCAAAAGTCAAAAATCTGTGTTCCCTATAGGCAGTGTACACCATTCTAGTTCAATGACAAGTTTAAGTTGCTAAAAAGTGTTGGTAAGGTTTAGTGGCACACACTTCATAACAAATATTCATTAACTTTTCAAAATGAAAATGATGTCTCCATAGAGTGGCATGTGCTTCATAACAGATAATACTAGACTTCTTGAAGCAAAAAAGATTGTCTGCAGACAGTGGCACACACACCAAAGAGACAAAATGTGAAAAATGTTTTAAAGTCAAAATTTACATTGGCATATTGAAGTGCACACCCTTCAGAAAGAAAAAAAGTTGAATCAAATAGAAGTTGCTTCCACATTGACTGGTGCATGGTTTAGAAAGAAAACACTGATTTTGGTTAAAGTTTTCAACATGGAAATATGCAAAAATGTTTAATAGTGCCTACTTCTTGAAAGCAAAATATTGTCTTCACAAGACAAAATTCTGCAAGTTCATATTGAGGCACATGCCATAATGAGTGATGACATTCTTTTCAAAGGCAAAGGAGTGTATCTATTATCAGACACACTTCATATAGGAGATATGCAGATTTTGATCAAAAGCCACAGCAGATTGTCCAATTGGCAGTTAAGGTTCAGTCATCATTTTCAGCTCAAGGATTTCATTATTAAACATCTTCATCTATTCTCAAACAATTCCAATTGCTTTCCAGGAGAGGCATTCAACTTTTG
Organism: Sequoia sempervirens; assembly: GCA_007258455.2. Classification (NCBI taxonomy): domain Eukaryota; kingdom Viridiplantae; phylum Streptophyta; class Pinopsida; order Cupressales; family Cupressaceae; genus Sequoia; species Sequoia sempervirens. The sequence goes on along the minus strand of VDFB02092452.1, from coordinate 13,356 downwards.
AAGGATATGTAATTGCCAAACTATGATGACAAACATCCTTAGTGGATTACACTTATCACAACATAAAGTTCAGAGAACACCACTCAGACTAATCATGAAAACCTACCAAATAGAACGACTTTACTGCTCACCAAAATCTTACTCTGCATCGAAGCACAAAAAAATTGGAACCAAAAATAGGAACACCACATTGTTAACTCTAATCACCAAGCTGCACCGAAACACCAAACAGTGTAATCGGCACAATTAGTTAATTAGCAAATAGAATAAATAGAATAAAATAATACATGTTTTGTTGGGAATTAGTCCTCGTCATTAGTTAGTACTCGGGTAGTTGCCGACAGTTGATATCTTCAACCAACGTTGGCTAACTATTTATAGTTTTGAATGTGTCGTAATCGAGGACTAGCACAGATGTAATGCATTGTAAATGTTGCAGCCATATGAATAAGAATCTGAAACATATTTCTGTGCAATTGTTATGTGACTGGTTTCAGGTTGTAAATGTTGCAGCCATATGAATAAGAATCTGAAACATATTTCTGTGCAATTGTTATCTGACCAGTTTCAGGTTTTAAATGTTATTTTGTAACATAGTTTACTCAGTATTGCAATTAACCCTTAGCGAGTAAACATTTGGCATTGTTGCCTAAGCATACTTAGGAAGTCACCCGATAGCAAGATAGCGTCATAATGGGTCGACCGACGGAAGAGCCTGTGCAAGCAAACGAAGAACGAGAAGATGATTTGACACAGGATTTGGTGAACCTATGGGACATATCGTTAAGGGATCACGTACGGAGGGAAGCTCTTAGGCAAGAGATCCGTCGGGCAGTCATTTGGGATAGATTGCAAGTGAACAATGAGGTTGACCATCTCCTCAACCGTCTGCCAAGGCTATTGGCCCGCCACTTCATCATCTTGCAGGATCTTCAAGTGGAGAGCGACCAGGAACATCGGAGGCAATAGATAATCCAACAATACGAGGAGAGAACCAAGCAGGAAGAGGAAGAACGAGATACCAACCGAAGACGTACTCCTGGCAACCAATGATTGTGTAACCAACCTTTAATGCTCGTACAGCCTAACAGTGTAAGAACCAAGTACCAAGCGGGCACAAAACTCAGGAAGAGAAGGTTTGGTGATCACCCAAGCTACAGGAGCAAGAAAATAGACGACGATGGCTAAAGGAACTTGACAAAGAAATCCATGAAGATATAACTCAAATAAATAAATCCATTACAAGAGCACACCAGAACCTGGATGGAATAGACCGATCTATCATAAGAGCACACAAAAGTCTAGTCGAGGAAAGGAACAAAGGACCTTTTAGTACACCGTACGAAGAAAGATACAGAATTTATGACAATGAAATGAATTAAGTGAAGAGCTCGACAATAGTATCCAAGGCATTCAACAGTTGTCCATATCAGACGACGATGAAGGGTTGAGGACTGGAAGATCTAAGCCCAAGACCCCAGGGCAGAGGGAGTACCGGAGCGAACCCCAGGAAACTCGAGGTGTCGAGGATGCTGATAGAAGACGTGGGACAGACTCGTACGTGGTCGAGTGTTACGATCGGGCATAGGCAGAGAAACTGGGCCCAATTCAATAGGTCCAACACATAAGGAGGGCATTGGGGAAGGATGGTGACTTCACCAGCCGAGAGGCAAAAGTTGCCAAAATTTATGGGTCAAGATCCATGACGGCATTGTAAACATGCAAGATAATTAGGTAGCTAATGGACAAGATGACTCTGCGATTGGCGCATTTAATTTGAGAGATGCTATCATCGGGTAATACGTAATTTGGACTCGGCAATAGGGTATCATGGAGATTATCAAGAAGGTATTCTTGTGATTTGTCCCGAGATTTGATGGGGAAATTGAATAACCGGGTCGACAGCTAAAGAAAGGTGGTTCATTGAAGTCTGTTTTCATTAAGGAATAGGTGCACGAAAGTCGTGACCTTCATGGTCATATGTTGAAGCGCATAAATTAGGGCTGGTATGGATATATGGAGTTTAAAAATAAAACATCCTAAGGGAAAAGGAAGATGAATGACGAGGAGAGTACGAACAACAGTGATGAGGAGTCAAAAAACTGTGCAAGCACTCCAAAAGGATATGCTAAGGATGATGAAAGAATTGAAGGCTGATAAAGAGCATGAAGGAAGCCAAAGAACTATGGTGTACAGACTGCAATGGGGAAGGTCACACCTAAAGTGAACCACCGAAGAAGTTGTTTTCGGCGATATCACCATGATGGGACATTTCGTCAAGGAATGCCCATACAACTTAAAAGCAAGAAGTGCACAAGTACTCTTCGCTCAGGGAGAACCGTCAACACCACCAAACACCATCAAAATCCTAAAACAATTCCAACGCGTCCCCTCAAGAGTACTGAAACAACCGAAGGAGCAACAATAGTACCCCGTGAAGTAAGATATAATACGACGGTAAAGGAAGGCCCATGATACAATGCAGGAAGTGCAGCGAATGGGGCCACTTCGCAAAAGAATGTTAGAAAGATCAAGGTCCGGGGGGAAGATTGTGCAAGTGATGTGGACCAGGTGACCATGAAGACAATGAATGCCCCAAGCAGAAGGGTATCCATATGTCGAAAGTGGAAGAACAAGAGGTATTGGCGATCACCAAAGCACAAGCGAAGAAGGCCACCTACCCAGATCCACGTATAGAAAAACAAAGGATGAAGGAAGCAAAAGAAAAAGTGGAACTGGCAATGACGAAGGAAAACAAAACACCTCTAGAGAAACCAGGAACCTCTCAGCAGTCGGAGGTAGAAACCAACATCGTACGGTAGGTACTGCAAACCACCATATCGATAACAGTAACTGACCCAATTGGGACTAGCAATGACAAACATCGTTGGGGATGGCAAGCAATCACGATCGGAGGACCGAAGGCAAGAATTGGTACCAAAACCGCCACCGTATGGTGAACAAACCATTGACCACGTACTACTAACAGCAAACATCGGGAAGATGCCAGTGGTTGTTTAGATGGAGATCAGAGGAAACATTTTGAAAGATACTATTGTTGATAGAGGATCGGGAGTCAACGTACTAACCGAAGACGCATGGAAGAGCCTTGGGAAGCCAACACTCTGGCCATCGACATTCCAACTCGTCGGTGTTGACCAGCACGGCATCAAGCCGTTGGGAATGTTGATGGCACAAAAGGTGGTGATCGGAACACAGCCATTCCTACTAAACTTCGTAGTCATTCCATTATAGAGGAAGTTGTACGATGCATTGCTCGGACGAGGGTGGTTAGTGGCAGCCAGGGAAAATCACAATTGGAAACGAAACACGTTGTCCATAGAGAGCAACGAAAGGAAGTACATGATCGACTTGAGAAACCAAACAGCCAATGAAGAACTAGCATTCTTAGACTCCGAATTAGAGAAAGGAGGCGAAATGGAGGAAGGAGGAACCATAGAACCAAACGATGAAGGCATCCTAGACCTCCAGGAGTGCTCGGAAGATGAGACAAATTCCTTGAACGGACTATTCCACTGGCAAATGGAGGACTAAAAAGTTTTTCAACAAGATTGCAATATGCTACAAGTCAAAGAGGAAGGGACGAGGGAGGACGAAGCATCAACAAGCCAACCGTTCCCTCCAGAGTACGGAGAATATAAAGGAGTGGCCAGAGTAGATGACACACGAGCACATCACTTCGAAGGCGATAAAGTCATTAAGTACGAGGAACCAAATATAAAGAAGGTCAACCTGGGGGAAGAAGGTAATCCCTGTACGATCCTAGTGAGGGATGACTAGAACCCCATACTAAAAACAAGCGCGTTTAAAATTTTCATCGAGTACAAGGACGCCTTTGCATGGTCTTACAAGGACCTAAAGGGCGTACCTCCAGAATTGTGCGTGCATTGATTTCCACTTATACCCCGAGCACAACCCATACGGAAAAGACCGTACTGCATGAAAAAAAACTACGCCACGAAGGTGCAACAGGAAATTGAAAAAATGTTGGAGGCTGGAATTATATTCAAGGTCGAAGTGGGTGATTGGGTGTCACCAATTGTGATATCTCTCAAGGAGGAGTCAGAGCAGATCAAAATATGCGTAGATTTCCGAAGCCTCAACACGGTGACGATAAAGGATCCCTTCCCGATCCCATTCACTGATTCAATCTTAGAAGAAGTAGTAGGTCACGAGATGTATTCATTCCTCGACGGGTTTTCAGGATATAATCAAATAAGCATAGTTGACGAGGACAAACTCAAGACAACCTTCGTTGTTAGGGACGGATTGTATGCGTAGAACAGGATGTTGTTCAGTTTGTGCAATGCTCCGGCAACCTTCCAACGGATCATACTGCATATATTTGACAAGATGTCTATGGGGAATTTCAAGGCGTTCCTCGATGATTGGTCCATTTTCAGCAATGCATGGAACGATGTAGGGCGGCTCGGCTGGCACTCAATCCGAATAAGTGTTGGTTCATGGTACCTCAAGGAAAACTACTCAGACACATTGTTTGCAAAGCAGAACTGGAGACCGATCCAGACAAAATCCGAATGATCATGCAAATGGAAACTCCTCAGAATATCACAGGAGTGAAGTCATTCCTCAATCATGTCGGATATTACAGAAGATTCATAAAGAATTTTGCCCAAATTTCGTACCTGTTGGACATACTTACAAGGAAGGGGCAACCATTCCAATGGACGGAAGCACAAGAAGCGCCATTCCAAGAATTGAAGGTATGGTTGATCAATTTACCAATCCTGACGTACCCGGATTGGGATATGGAGATGCTTTGAACTTTGCAATCGGAGCAACACTGGCACAAATGGGCATTCAAGGACTGGACCATCTGGTGTACTTCGCTAGTTGGCTATTGTCCAGAGTGGAGAAAATCTACAGATACGACGGAGAGAGAAGCCTCGAGAATGGTGTACGTCATACAGAAGTTCAGGCATTACCTATTGGCAACCCCCTCCACGTTTTATGTGGATCATCAGGCATTGATGTACCTAGTGAACAAGCCAATCATCCAAGGAAGGGTAAGCCGATGGTTACTACTCCTACAGGAATTTACATTCACCATTATCGTGCGACTAGGGAAGAATCATGTCATCGCCGACCAACTGTCAAGAGTACGGTCTAGCAAACCACCGGAGGGGGTAAATGAAGAATTTCAAGATGCACACCTATTTCAAATAGCAGCTCTACCCCCATGGTACAAGAAGATTGCGGAGTACTTATCCACCTCATCATTCCCAAAGGACATGCCACCGGCAGAACGGCGTAAACTGGTATTGAAGAGCAAGACATTCCAACTCATCAACGGGTTGCTCTATAAGATGGGACCCAATCAAGTACTTTGACGGTGTGTTAAGGAGGAAGAAATCCCAGGAGTACTAAAGCGCACGAGGGACTAGCAAGAGGACACATGGGGCCTGACGCCATGGCAAGAAAATTTTTATTGGCAGGACTTTGGTGGCCGACAGTACACAGTGACGCACCGGAATTGGTGGTAGGATGTGACATCTGCTAGAGGGTTGGTAAACCATTGAAGTGGGGTTTCATGCCACTCTTCCCATCACAACCTCAAGAACTATTTGAACGGTGGGGGCTCAACTTCATCGGACCACTGAAGGTCAACCAACTGCACTGATGTTGATACATTGTCGTCACCACAAAGTACTTAACAAAGTGGGCAAAGGCCCGAGCATTGCCGGACAACACTGTAATCAATACGGCCAAGTTCATGTACGAGCAAATTGTTACAAGGTATGGGATACCTATTCAGATTACGAGTGATTGGGGAGGTCACTTCGTGAATCACGTCATACGACTGATGACATCGAAGTTTAAGATCCTACACAACCTATCCAGCTGGTACTATCCAAGAGTGAACGGTCAGGTGGAGTCAACCAACAAAATACTAGTGTCAGTCATCCACAAATCATGTGGCATCGAGGAGGCAAATTGGGAGGAACGACTACCAACCGTACAGTGGCCGTATCGTACGCCTTACAAAGTTAACAACGACCATACACCCTTCCAATTGATGTATAGGAAAGAAGCTATAGTACAGGCAGAGTACCTAGTGTCGAGTTTAAGGATCACAATGGAAAATAGACTAAATGATATAGAAAGCTTGAAAGAGAGATTATTCCAATTGAACAAGCTGGACGACCGACAAGTACTGGCTCAGTGGACGATGGAGGTACACTAGAACCGGCGGAAGTTTTGGCATGACAAATATCGCCGTCGAGCAAACTTCCAGCAAGGGCAATTAGTTTTGAAATAAAATGGCCATAACGAAATCAAGCTAGGCAAGTTTAAAATTAGATGGTTGGGACCATTTCAGATCCACGAAGTCACAGAAAACAAAGTTGTTAAATTAGCAAGACCAAATGGCATTGTATTGACTCTATTGAAGGATCTAGTAAACGGGTCGAAGTTGAAGATCTACAAAGAAAGTGAACTTATGCAAATAAATATGTTGGGGTATGCAACCAGAGAGGATTGGCCGGTGCAAGAGGAAGCCAATGGAAAACAAGAATGGGGCTTAGGCGGCCACAAGTATGTTGCAGAAGAAGATTGGGCCGAATCAAGCAAAGACAGAATCATTGAAGAAAGGTTGGCCAATAAGAAAGTTGAAGGTATTGCAGTCCCTCGGGTGCATAAGCATCTGATGAACGCAGTGTTTGGAACACCCGCCCTGTGGCGACAAGTAGGGGGACACTAGAGTTACCAGGCCCCGTACGAAGGTATAAAGAGAGGGTACCTCGCCAAGGAATTGGATGAGGATGCTCAAAAAAACAAAGAAGAGAAAGCGACAAAGGAACGAAGGGAGTGCCAACTAGGTGACAGTGACGACGAAGACGAAGAATGGTGGGATGATGAGCAATGGAATGCATATGCCGAGAAGATTGGCCCATGCTTGAAGACCGTTATAATGATCGAAGATATGTTTGTGTCACATGTCGATGGATACACGAAAGACTTGTTGAAGCAAATGAGAACAAACAAAAGGAAGGTATTGAAGGTGGCGAGGATAGTAACGACGGATGGACTACGGAGAGTGATACCAAACCCAACCAAGCCACCGACAATGGAAAGGGAGGATGTAACGTGGTACCAGCAGTACGCGGGAAGATATGTCGACAACAGTTTTAAAGGTACCAGTCCTGCTCCTCTACTTGATAAATGGTTCGATGTAAAGTATATGGGAAGGTGTTGCGAGGAAGAATGCTACAAGAGGCCCCCGTACACATGCAAGTGGCACTACGCCTCAGAATTACGGGTGAGAAAAGATGAAGTTAGAGGGGCAAAGAGAAAAGTGCAGAGAGAGGAGAGAGAAGATGAGAAAAGTGAAAAAACAAAAAATGAAGAGAGAGAAAGTGGGAAAAATAATAGAGAGATAAAAGTTGGAAAAAGAAAAATTGTAAAGAAGAAAAGAAAAAAATTAAATATTGCAAAAGCTATGAAGTGAGGGGAATTAGAAAAAATTAAAAAATTAAGGAAAAGAAAGGATACAAAGAAAATCTCCAAAGATAGGAAAAGTGGAAAAAGTGAAAGAAGGAGAAATAGAGAAAATACATGAGAAATTTTTTTTTTTAAATCAGGAAATGAAGAGAAAGCATCGGGAAGTGTCACAACCCCCCTAGAACTTAATAAGTTATGGTATTGATGACATGGTCGTTATTTCCGTTATTGAAACATTATCCTTCTTATGAATATGAATTAAAGGATTTAACAATTGTTCTAGTTTATTTTATCTCTTGGCAAATGAATGAAATGATGGATGATTATTTAATTGTGTAAATACAACTATAGATGATGTTGTTACGTATATCAATGAGAAACAATATGTTAAGAATAGTCTAACTCTGGCTTTTGGTGTCAAGTGATTGCAGGACCATCAACGCAAGAAAAGAAAAGGGACCGTCATCAGGGAGAGGACACGGTTGACAAGGATCCGATTGTTATCAAACTCTGGGAAGCAAACGAGGTCACAAATGATCTTGGCCTTGGTAAAATAAATAATAAATAATAAACCTTAAAACGAAAACTTTTGATATTTTCACTTTATAAGGAATTATAAATATTATGATAACAACTTTTAAAGATTTCAAATAAATTAAAGCCCGAATCTAATTAGGGCGAAATATAGTTAAGCGGCCAAATGAAAGAAACGCATTTGGTAGTGGTTGCGCGGGGTAAGGAGAGAGAGGAGAGCCGATGAATGGAAACCAAAACGCATCACCAGAGCATCGGCTTGCATGGTAACGCCCTGCATTCAAGAGGCTCGATGGGGAAGGCGAATGGGCATCCATTTAAACATCGACCTCAGCTGGGAAAGGGGATTCCATCGGTTCTTTCAATATTTTTCTTTTGGTCTTCGTCGTTTGAGCCGGATAGGAGATGCCAATCTTCCGCCAAGGTTAGGGTTCGCTTTTTCTGCTGTTTTTGTCTACTCCTCTCTGGGAATCGTGTGGAAAATCTGTCTGAAGCGAGGGTGGTCTTCATACGCTTTTCTATCTTGCTCTGTTTCGCGAAAATACCTCCGGCGGCTCACGAGTCTCTTCTCAGGAGGCAAGCAGAGTGGAATTCGTGGTCAGAGACAACCAATACCATCAGGCACGTCATTATAATTATTTTTCCTTCTTTCTCTTATGCGTAGAATTCTTTATGCAATCGGTTTCTTCTTCGCCTTAATGGAGCATGTGAATGAATGATTTTGATTATATTTTATGCCAGCTGTTCCTTAATCTTATTTCTACTCTGAGATTTTAATGTGGGATTCTGGATTTTCTCTGTCTGAACCGTAGCCTTTGTTTAATATAAATGCCGTCTAATCTTCCCAATCGGGGGGGGGGGTCATACCTTCAGGAGTAAATCTGAGACAGTTTGTCCCTCTTTTCAGTTTCGTGATCTTGCATTATTCTCCTCATGCAATGCCGATCTAGGGAGTTTTCTTGCCTTGTTTTCTGGTAAACTGTAGACAAACCCTGAAACGACTTCTGTCTTCTTTCTATTCTTTAATCCTTGTTTTTCGGAACGGTACACCTGGGCAGAACATCAAGCATTACCAGTAGTAGGAGTTTAGTTGCTTAATGATGAAAGCCATTCAGAAGATGTCCTACTTATAATTTAAAATAAAATAAATACAAAACAGATGAGGAACCTCCATATCATCTTCAACTGTTCACCAAGCAGGAGATGGTACATCCATCTTGGCTCACCTAGTAGATTCCAGTACTATTTACAAATACTTCAATATTTGAATAGAGTCTTTTCGAGGTTAATTGTCTTCTTGCAAGCATAAGACGCTAAACCCGAACTGTTATGGAGACTAGTAGGATAAGTCTATCAGACCTGAACTTTATCTCTTCCTGAAAGGTAAACGATAAAATTCTTAATTTGAACGAAGGAAAATAATAGCAAACAGTGAGAACTTAGAACTTGAATATCTGATGATCTTGAATGTAGCATTCCGAAACTAAAACTAGTATAAACTTAACGAGCAAGGATGCGTGCTGACGGCACAGTGATGCCACAAATAGTTAATTAAAAATCCTTGGCCAAGGTAGATGCCCGTTTGGCAATGTCAGCTTCCATGGCCAGATATACTCTGATCAGGATGATTCTTCTGATAGGAGGTACCTATAGAGGAAGGATCGATCAGTGGTATAGGTTCGTGGACATCAGGCTCAGAGAACTGATTACAATTGATCCTTGTCAATTGACCTCGTGAAGGGCGGGTTCTTCAGTTGAAGAAACTCGGGAGACCAGCAGGTCTTGGTTGGGCGGTAAAGCCCCTGATGATGATTTCTTTTCCTTTCTGAACAGTATTGCCAATGAAGATGGTGTTAAATGCAAAATCTTTCTTCTCGCTCTATCTCCAGGTACAAAGATCTGAATGTGTACTATTTGTTGAAATAATATTCATCTTGAAATTTGAACTTTGTTTTTAACTGAAATTGCCGTTACATGTTAGTTATTGTTAAATTATACTGTATAATTGAATTCTGCAAGTTAGTTGTAGAAGATTAAGATAACCGTTGTAAGTAAACCCTAGAATGGTAGTTATTTATTTCATGATAGTTTGAAACTGTTTTTGAAAAATCAGTTAGAATCATTGGAAAACTCTTGATCCCTTGAAAACAATTAGTTTCACCAGTCGGGCGCTTACCGCCATCTCTTCTAACCGTAGGGACAGTTGATGCAGCAAAGCTTCAGCAAAGTCGAAGAAGTTAAAAATAAAACCAATGCTAAAGCCACCATACGAACCAAGGAGAGCTCTAATAGTACGACAAGAGCAAAGGGATGGGCAAAGAAGTAGAGAAAGCATGGCGTAGGGCTTACTTCAAAACATTGCCACTGTACGAAGGGAGAAGAAAACCGTATGGAAAGGGGGAGTAAGCACTCAACAAAAGATTCAAGGCATCATAAGACATCTTGTCGAGCACTCAGGAAGGACTGTACGAAGACACCCAGAGCATTCACCGTTCAACAGACGAGTTGAGAAGCAAAAGAAGTCCATACGCATTGAGAAGCAGGAGGAGTCCATACGCATTGAGAAGCAAAAGGAGTTTATATGCTTTGGGGGACAAAAGAAAGTTGTATGCACTAAAGAGCATAAGACCACCGTACGGTCTAGCACACATTTGTACGCTCTTGTATGACAAGTTGAAGATGTTTGGAGGATGGGACTTGGCAAAAGTTGAAGGCCGTACCATTCATCAAAGCATTTCAAAGGAAAGTCGTACCAAATATCGACCTTGAAAAAGTAAAGCATCAACAATGCAAAGCCTCGAGTGTCGTACTATCCATCGACCATAGCCAGAAAAGATGTCAAAATCATAAGGCAAGAACCGTACCATTGATCAAGTCAATAAAGTCACGTCAAGCAAAGGTTGTACAAAACATCGATTGGAGCTCTTAGCAATCAAAAACAATTAGATTAAATCCACGCCAATCCCAAAAAAGGATAACTGTCATACCAAAGGTTGATTGGGATTTTAAAATATTCAGTAAAGTCACATTCAAGCACTATCGTTTTCATAGGTGGAGGAAAATGGATGCCAGCACGAGTGCAAAAGGGAAGAAGATAATAATCAAAGCCAAGGTTGTTGGAGGCAAGGCGGACAAAGGAAAAACGGACATGACAGTAGACTCACTAACCTGGGAAAGTCTTACAAGCATGGAGTGTAAAACATGGTGGCAAGAGACAGCGTCAGACTACCCCATTAAACGAGCACTTGCTCTGGCACAAGTTGACAAGGTAGTCTAGTGCCCTTTCTTTAATGCAAGAGATTTTGAAAATTATCTTACGGCCATCATAGCAAATTACAACCAGCATGCTCACTGAAGCACAATCGAGTATGAGGGTTTTCCAGTTATAGTTGCTTTTTACCCAACAAATTTCAAGCGAGTTTTTGGCATACCTACGTCTGGGCAGGTGGTTGCCAAACCAACCACAAAGATGACGGCGTAACAAAAAGAGATGATCATCAAACGTATTTGCAAACTCGACATCACGACAAAAGAAACGGAAACAATTTCGAACACAAGAGCTCGAGGGTTGAGGAAACACATGTTTGTGAATTTCGACTAGAAGTGTATCATGGATCTCATAAAATGCAAGTTCACAAGAGCCAATCGAGCCTCAGACATAGCAACCTGGATGGTTGATTACATGTTCAGATGGAGCGTAGGTTGGGTATACAATTGGGCACTATACTTGTCGGAGAGGATCAAGGAGTTTCTAGAATGCAAGCATAAGGCATTCTACATGACCCAGCACCTGATGGCCTTATTTTTGGACGCAATGTACAACTAGGTGTTGGGGGGGAAGCTAGGGAGATTACAACTGGCAAGTGACTACAACTGTTCTTGGCTAGCAGTTTTCAGATAGACAACTTTCGACGCTGGAAGAACAGGAGAAGAACCCAAAACAGTAAGGAGTAAGCAAAAGCAAAAGAGTAGCGATAACTGAGCAAATAGCGTTATCTTCATCAGTAGCGAACACCACACCTGTAGGTGTCTACTCAATAGAAGTTAACCCTCGGTGGATGAAACCAATCGACCACCAGGAGTTGGCTAAGGGGAGAGTAGCCAAAGGAGAGGAAGTTGTAGAGGGTGGAGAAGTCAAGGGCATACCAGCAAAACAACATGAGCTAGTCAAAGGAGTTGCCCCAACAGAATAGTATGAGTTGGCCGGAGGAGAGAGAGTGGCTCAAGCAAGGGTGACTGGGGATACAGAATTGGTTGACACGATGGAAGAGGTTGATACCATAGCATCACCAAGAGGGACACCACATGTAGACGGATGGTTGCAGTTATTGGGGTCCCCTATCCAGATGGAAAACATCTCTCCCATACACTTGTCGAGCTAGATGGAGATAGAGATAGGGAGAGAGCAGTAGGAAGTTGGAGCAGTCGAGAGCACTCGGCCAATTGGAGCAGCAAAGAGCACTTAGTCGGCGATAGCCATACCAGCCATCAAGCAACCAACCATGGAGCGGCTAGTAGCTGAGAGGGAAGAGGTGGCACAAGTGGTACATATTATATCGGATGAGGAGCCCTTCACTACACCACGACCAGTTGTACCTGCAACCGCGGGTACCGATGGGGAGTCCAGTGACACTAATGTAGCCTTGTCGAAGGGGATTGTTGTAGTAATCCCCAAGCTAGACCGAGAGGTTCCAGTAAGAACTATTGAGAGATACATCCACAACTTGGAGCCTATCGTGCTCGTGATAAAGGAGGTGTCAGATATTGCAAAAACATTACACCGAAGCTACTCTCCGATAGCAGAGTGCAAGGCATGGTGGATCATACAATTCATGAACTCGAAGAGTGGTAAAGAGTCCAATCGCATATTCACAGGCAATTGGCCAAACACACAGACACTGGAGATGATGGCAGTGTGGCTTCCCAAGAGGCCAAACTTCCACAGAAAGGATGATAAATTGGTGGCACAACTCTTTGAGATGGAGATGGCCTACAGAGAACTATTCCTGTCGTGCAAGAAGTATGAGGTGAACTCTGACAAAATGACCAGCAAAGCAGAACAAGCCATCGCCCTCTCCCATAAGATCCAAGCCAAGGCAGATTCCTTCGAGAGGGAACTTCAAAAGCAGACTCGCCTTCTGGAAGAGGAGAAAATGAAGGTGATCACTCGAGAGGCAAAACGAATGAGAAAGACAAGACAATAAAGAACTCAAGGAAGAGATGGGCCGATAGACGATTTGATTCAATTTGACTTAATTTTTTATGATATAATGATAATATATTTATACAGAATAAATAAAATAAAATAATACATGTTTTGTCAGGAATTAGTCCTCGATA
>VDFB02092451.1:0-20593 GCA_007258455.2 Sequoia sempervirens | reverse complement strand
AGGCCTAATAGAAAGCACAAATGAGAGAGAAAATAATATGACAAGAATAAACTGTATTCAATGTCAATAATATGAAATGATGGTACAATACTCAATACAATGCATAGGAGACCCCTTAGATACATAGCCAAGGTGAGAACATAGGAGGGCATAAGATTATGACAAGTGTTGTAATCTTATGACATGTGACAACAATGAAGAGTTATCACTCCATCTAAAGTGGAAAGGATAATCTCCACAAAAGGTGGATCACCCACAAAAGGTGGAGAGATGATCACATGATGTGTCCACAAAAGGTGGAAGTGATGAGGTATGAGATGTCAAGTCCACAAAAGGTGGAAAATCTCCAACAACCTCCTATGTGGTCCCTAAGTAAACTTAACTAAGGTGTAATCATGACCTAGGACAAGGTACAAAACATTTAATTACAAGCACCAATAGTAGACAAGTTCCTCTTCATAAAATCACACTTTGATATTGATCATTAACTCTCCCTCATTGAGCATATTCAAGACCTTATCAAGATGCTCCAAATTATCTTCTTCTTTTTTGCTATATACAAGGATGTCATCCAAGTATACCACCACAAATTTTCCAATGAAATGCTTCAATACCTCATTCATCAGCCTCATGAATGTACTTGGGGTGTTTGATAGTCCAAATGGAATCACTAGCCATTCATATAAGCCTTCATTAGTCTTAAAGGCGGTCTTCCACTCATATCCTTCCCTTATTCTGATATGATGATATCCACTTTTTAGATCAATCTTTGAAAAGTACCTTGCACCATCCAAACTATCCATTAAGTCGTCCATCTGGGGTATAGGAAATCTATACCTGATAGTAATCTTATTTATTGCTCTTGAGTCTGTACAAATCCTCCAATCACCATCCTTTTTAGGTGCCAATACAGTAGGCACAACACAAGGGCTTAAGCTCTCCCTTATCATCCCCTTGTCCAACAAATCATGAATCTTTTTTTTCATCTCCTCATTTTGTTGAGGTGTCATCTTGTATGCTTCCTTGTTTGGAATACTTGCACCCAGTATGAGGTCAATATGATGACTCACATCTTTGATAGGAAGCAGTGAGCTTGGTAATTCCTTCACCCCTATGTCTTCATACTTGTCTAACAAGGCATGCACCTCCTCTGGTGTCTCTTCTTTATCTACTACAGCATTAGAGATAGGCTTCCCAACAATGGCATAACCAATATCTTCCTCCTCTAGACCTTTCAAAAACTCATCCTTAACTACCATCACACTAGGTCCCTGATGAACAACACCTTCATCTTCTTGTAGAGGTGAAAGAGTGTATGACACTCCATCCTTCTCAATTACATACACATTCTTATGCCCATCATACTTGGCCTTTTGGTCAAATTTCCAAGGCCTTCCAAGAAGTAAGTGGCACACATACATTGGAACAATATCACAAAGGATTTTATCTTTGTAAGGACCTTGTTAAACTCCACCCAAACCTACTCATTTACAAGCACTTGCTTCCCCTTATTGACCCATGAGATTTTATAGGGTGTTGGTTGAGGGATCCTTTTCATTTTAAGTTTTTCTACCATCTCTAATGACACTATGTTATTTGTTGAACCAAAATCAACTATAACTTTGCATACCTTTCCCTGAGATTTGCATGTTGTCTAGAACAAAGCTTTTCTTTGAGGCGGTTACTTGATGGTTGGCACCTTGATTAGTGTTCTCCTGATCATTAGGGACTCTCCTACCTCTGGTGCAGCATGAAGGGAAGGTGAATTCATGCTTTCTTCATCCTCCTCTTGAACTAGCTAAGTCCTCCTCTCTCCACTATGATAACTTGCACTTGGTTTATCCGGGCACTTCCAAGCAAGATGTCTGAATTGGTTGCAATTATAACACCTTCCAGAGAAGGTATTAGACCCCCTTCCTTATCCATTGAACCTTCCTCTACCATTTGGCCTTCTTCCTCTAAAACTTCCCCTTGATTCACCACTTGACTCTTGATTTGCACTTTGTTCACCTTGACTTCTTTGTGATCCTCTTCCACTAGAGGTTCCTCTACCCCTAAAACTTTTTCCTCTGCCCCTTGATTATTTTTCTTGCCTCCTCTTTATCTTCTCCTCATCCTTAGTGGCCATTTGAAATCACTCCTCTATTGTCCTAGGAGTGGTGAGGCTTATCTCATCTTGAATGGAGGATCTCAAACCATTCAAATATCTAGCTACTTTCTCCTTTTCATTCTCAATATGCCCAGACCTTATGGTCAGCTTATGGAACTCCTTAGTATATGCTGCCACATCCATTTATTTATTTTCTAAATTCTGCAATCTCCTAAAAACTTGAATCTCATAGTCTGTAGGTAAGAATCGACCCTTTACCTTCACCACCATCCTATCCCATGAATTGATCTTGGGCTTACCCTTCCTTTTTCTCTCCTCGGGTGTAATTCCACCATGTTAATGTTGGTCCCTTCAATTTTGTTTTGGAAAACTTGGCCTTCTTGTCTTTAGCCACCTCCTTGAACTCAAAATAGTTGTCTAAGGGATCTATCCATTCAATCACTTCTTCAACATCCATTTTACCACCATGCATAGGTATCTCCATCTTCACATCTTATGTCTATCCTTTCACAGCCTTAAGAACTTGTAGAAACCTCCTTTCTTCAGGATCCATCTACTCTTGGGATCCTCCTGGGGGGTGCTCATCTTCACCCTCTTCCTCATCTTCAGGGTCGCTCTCCTCTACAAGACCCTTATCTCTCTTGTCTCTTTTCTCTAGTGCTTCCATCCTGGCTACCATGGCTTCTTGAGACTCTCTTAGGGATCTTAACTCCCTAGCAACAATAATTGATCCACCTTTTGGAGGCATCTTCTATGCTTTTCCTTAGAACTTCTCTTCTTCCAAATTCCAATCTTCTTCCAAATGATCTCAGCCTAAGCTCTGATACCACCTGATGCAAAGAAAGGTGATTAAGGCTTAAACAAAACCAATTCAACTGGTCTCCAAGTCTACATTACCCTTCAAGGGTTTATCTCTTCACAAACTGACCTACTTGCTTGTAGGCATCCAAACTCACTTTTCTCTTTATATATTTTAGAGAAGGTCACCAAGTGACTCAACCTATACACTTTTAGGAACCCATTAACCTTTCCTTCAACATATCAAACTGAATCCATAAGTTGTTTTGAAACATTTCACTCAAAACTATCCTGTAGCGCTAGAATTAGGCCAAATTAGGCCTCTTTTTCAAAGGAAGTGCTTACCATTCACCTTAAAAAACTCTAAAAATCTTCACCAACATGTTCTACCAGTCACATAGGGCCTAATTCCACAGTTTTTTTAATTAAAACTCTTCAAAAATCTATTGTCCTAAGCAATATCTATCAAACCTAAGCCTAGCACATGGAGTTGCTAGACTAGGGCACGTGCTAAAACACTCCTAACACCATCACCCTGCTCTACAACTATGAAAATATGAAATAAAAATTCCTAAAAGGTCCATTCCACCAAACTACAGAATCTTCCTATAGTGGAATGGCCTATTTTGTCATGATTTTCTCACTAAACCCTAGAAACCCTAGTTAATAGAGCAACCTTCAGAAAATTGATTTTTTCTCCCTTAAAACTAAATGAAAAATGATGAAACTTGATTCAAATGAAATCTAACATAGAGACACAACTCATCACATGGATTTTACGTCATTATCTTGTTGTACGGGGCTATACAGAATCTAGAAATGCAAGAAAACTCAAGAAAATCACACCAAAACAGAGCAACAATGTACTATTCTCCCAAAACTTCATCAACAACCTTGCCTTAAAGATGTTTGAGGCCTTTTAAACATGTTCTCAACAAAAACCAATGGTCCCCAACTGAATTTTGAATGGGGTGACCGTTCAACTTCAACTACCCTTCAAAATGACAAGATTTGCTAATGCAACCTTTTACACTTTTTGCAACATTATTGACAACTTTTAACATAGCACCACTAAGACCCTATATGACACTTGATTACATAAAATCTATTCTCTTAGACCTTATTTACACCATGAAATGACACAAACTAAAACAAGACTCCTCAATGCACAATCAAACCAAAATTGCTAAATGTGCTCCTACACCATATTCTATGCTAACTTACACAGTCATTCAGAATGATTTTTTTTGATAGCCATTACATGGCTAGCACCATCGTGCGATATCAAATGATAGCCGATTAGTTAAAGGCTCAAAGCCTTGGCCTTGGTTTGTTGTTAGCTGATAATGGGTGTAATTAAGGGTTAAATTTAGGTTAGATTAGATTAGAGGTTAGCAAATCAATATAGACTATAAACCCAAAGAACTATGAAGTACAAAGGAAATTAACAGCGAGAATGATTATACATGTTCCTCGAATCTTCCATGATTACCTCTATAGCACCTCCTAGCTTGCAACATATGATTGATTCCCTCAGATTGAGTGTGTGAGCATTTCGACTATGACATTGTCCTATGCAAGTTTTGAAGGATTTAAAATAAATGCCTATGCCTATGACAAAATGATTCTCAAATAATAACTCTAATATTAATGTGCTAGAATAATAAAATCTAAGTGTGTCCTCTAAAAATGAGAGAAAAATACCATTTTATAGAAAATACCATTTTGAATGGATGGACTAGATCGACTTTCGGCAAAGACCTAAAATCAGAGGACGAGATTAAATCTGATAATCCCTAATCAAGGTTAGGGAAAAATCCGTAAACGAGTGGTCGAGATGTCAGCTAAGAAGATCGAATCGGCTTTGGAGAATAAATGAGATAATTAATTCAAAAATAAATATTTTTGAAAATCAAGAAGATAAGAGTTGGACTGAAGACCAGATTTGAAAAATGAAGAATCTACCCAATTACTTGATTTTTGGAGGAATATTACCATTTTGAATTAAATTAATTCAAAAAATGGATTTTGTGAAATAATAAATAATCAATTTTCAGATTATTTACTAAAATGAACTGACAGTTAAGAATGTGAAATCATTTTAAATAATTAACTTATTTGAAATGAGAGAAACGTTAATTTTGACAATTAAATAATTAAAGATAATTATTTAATTTAGCAAATATGATTAATAATTAAATAAATTAATCAATTTGTTTAATTATGAGGATTAGTGACATAAATAAATAAATGAAATTCATTTATTTAATAATCAGGAAGAAATAAATGCAGAAAGGTAATTAAATAAATTAAGAAATTTATTTAATTAGGGGAAGACTTAGACAATTAATGACGTATTTAATAAATAAATAAAATTTATTTATTTAATAATCATGAAGAATAAAAGGAAATGAATTAATTAAATAATTATGAATTATTTAATCAATAGTTGGATGTGGATCAAGGACATAATTAAGATGTCATAATTATGCTAGGACGAAAGTGGTAAAAATAGAACTTGCAGGCGTAGGTCATTTTTAAGTATCTACATTTTTCCCCTCTTTGTCATAATGTAGCATGTTGCATTGTGACAAATAAAATAAGTCAAAGCCATGCCCCAGTGAAGTTGTAGAGTATCAATGCCCCCTCGGGAAATTTTTCAAATTTTGGGTCGGCGGCGAAAAAACTTGGGAAGGGTCCCGATAAGTCAATTTGATGAGCAGAAAGACAATGGTGCAAACAGTTTCGGATTCTGACATGTTTAAGATAGCCAACCGGGTGGTCAAAGTTCTTCAAATGAGCCTCTGGTAATAACCTAGTTGACAAATGTCATTTTGACTTTATAAATAGGTTGACAAAGGAGTAAAAGTCAATTCATTTCCACTATTCACTTTGTAAATTTCGAGAGCTCAGAGCGAAAAGGACTGCAGCGAGGATGGTGATTCCAGTGATAGAGCACCGCGATGAGATCATGCAGACCTTCAGGCGGGTAGAGGGCTCAGAGACAGTGGTATGTACCCCTAACCCCCTTTGTAATTTTCTTCTTTTGCATGCCAAAAGTAGGGTTTTAGGGAAAATAACAAATACGTCGCAACACATATGCATGCGTGTAAGCCGCATTTGACTTCGCGTTCAACGCATTTGATGCATCGCAATGCAAGTGCAAGGGTAGTTTAGGGTAGGCCAAGAGTTTGCGACACATTTTCCAAAAACTACAACGCATTCACTTTGTTGAGCCACATTCGAAAGCTAGAATGTCGCAATCATCACTTTGCGACGCAATCACCTATTTAAGTGATGCATTGAATGAAACGACACAAGTGTCATAAATCATGATGCAAGTGCTTTGATGCGACGTATTTGAGCGACCGAACGACGCAATTCACATGTCATGACGCATTTGAAGTACGAAACGACGCATTCATTATTTTGCGACGTAATGGTAGTCAATGCGACGCATTTGACGTTGACTCTGACTAGGGATGATTTTGATGCTTTTCCAATTTGAAATGCTTTGTGATGATATTGAAAATTGTCTAGAAGATACTGACGTGTTGTTTGGCTTTGTGCAGAGACAGCTTGCACCGATATACACGCGAGAGAGTAGACCGACGACCTTCCGGTTTGCTGATCAGCTGACCCCACGGGAGCGACGACAATTGATGCGGCTAGGTCTGTTTTATGTCGCCTATATGCCCGCTATTCAGGCTAATAGGAGACTTCTGACTGCATTATGCGAGCAATGGCATTCTAAGACATGTTCCTTTCACCTGCCAACGAGTGAGGCGACTATTACCCTTGAGGATGTTTACTGCATTCTACGCATGTCGATCTGAGGAGAGCGGATCATCTATGACCCTTGCCATGGTCATCAGACCTTCATGGCGTACTACTGGGATGAGGGCGCAGGACTCGACATCCAGGGCTACGAGATCTGCTGGGAGTTTATGGCGGAGCATTATGCTCATTTTGATGCATTTTTGGAGACACTTATTGGTGGGATATTGATTCCTAACTGACGCGGACATGGGTTCCCTATTGGCTGGGAAGACATCTTAGTTGGGATGAGACTAGACAGGACAGTGTATTCCTGGGGCCCTTGTTTATTGGGCACACTCTACCACCAGCTGCACAAGGTCATCTGCAAGAGGGCAGAGAGTATATCATGTGGCACCACACTAATGATGATTTGGGTCTGGGCGCACATAGCGATATTTAGCGATATTGCATACTACTATGCCAGTGCACTACAACAGACACAGATGGGTGAGATAGGTTGGTGACGGCATCGGATTGACACAATGGTGTCATTTATCTAGAGGTCGTATAGAGACTGTCAGTAGTGGGATGATGAGGTGGACCATCTCAGCCTATGCAGATAGTATCAGTACTTGATTGGCAGGACAGTGCAGAGCCAGCTGATCATAGAGATGTATCTGTTGTAGCGTTTCCTCAGAAAGTTCAGAGAGCAGCAGGGTGTACCAATAGGGATAGCCAAGTATGCTCGGTCCTCTAGAGAGGTAGCTTGGGGGCCAGTGATTCCAGTATCATTCATCAAGCAAAAAATCGATGGGCTAGAAGCCCAGCAGTGGGCATGGAGAGGTGGGATTGCAGATCCCGGGACCACAACAGATTATGACCTATGGTGGCAAGCACATAGACCAGTGATACTAACAGATCCAGATGGGCTAGCACCTGTGGACAGGAGGTCAGTCATACCACATGTGCCGAGGGCCAGGTAAGGAGGTAGAGATGGTGATAGGGGAAGAGGTCATGGGAGGGATGGAGGCAGGGGAAGAGATGGAGGTTAGGATGGAGGGCGAGATGAAGGCAGGGACGGAGGTCGAGATGGAGGTAGGGACAGAGGTCGGGGTGGGGATGATGGAGGAGACAGCCAAAGATGGAGGAGAGATGGTTAGAGACAGGGTAGGAGGGTGCACCCACGTGTGGCGAGGGTAGCACTAGATGTTATCCCAGAGGTGGCCGAGGAGGGGGAGAGAGAGGAGGAGCAGTCGAGGCAGGAGGGGGAGGAGGAGAGATAGGAGGAGCCATCGGCGGAGGAGGAGAGACAGGAGGAGGATGTGGTGGGGGAGGAGAGACAGGAGGAGGAGTAGCCGAGGCAAGAGGAGGAGGCCAGATAGGAGGACGATGTAGACATGGATGTGCCTCTGGATGAGGGAGTTAGTGGAGAGGATGCTACAGAGGATGATGATGCCATGGACGAGGCTGAGAGACTTCTCAGATGGAGGATGGTGGAGGGAGAGGAGGGGATACCGTCCTTGTCAACATTACCCCAGGATGCCACGATAGACCAAAGGGTGGTGGATCTACAGAGGAGGCTGGATGAGAGTGTGGCAGAGGTCAAGGCACTATGGGTAGAGCTAGAGGTGGCTTGGGTAGAGTGGGATCAGGTAGTGATCCGTCAGCAAGACTCAGCTCAGTGTTGTGTAGAGTTTCCAGCATTATGTATAGGGCCTTTTGGGGATATTTCTCATGAGCTTGCCAGGGTGAGCACGAGGTATGGGTAGTACAGGACTCTATATGAGCAGGTAGTGCCTCCTGAGTGACGAGATCCTACACTGTCATGCTCACAGACGAGGACAGGAAGTGGTCACAGATTAGGGAGTGCTAGTGGCAGCAAGAATCATACCAGTGTAGGAGGATCCACCTCCTCAGGGCACACATCAGGGCACAGGTCTGACCACTCACACATGCATGCCTCGAGTCATCATTTGAGCCATAGTCATGGGTCAACTAGTTCAGGGTAGAGATCAGTACAGAGGCAGCCACCAGTGGAAAATTCGTTGACATCACAGAGTTAGGCTACAGTGACGTCACAGGTGTCTATTACTGTGGAGATGATGCCATCATTCGTTGCACAAATAGAGACTGCTACAGGTCCACCCATTATCTTAGCGCCAATCACAGATCCTCAGCCACCACACTCTTTGCCACCAGGGGATGATGAGATCCCCCCCTAAGGGCATGTTTTCTCTACTTGTTTTTATGTTATGACACATTATGTATAGACCATTGAGCCTACGAGCTCCATTTTTGGGATATATGTTGACTTTATCCTGTGACATTGTATATTTTTTAGATGATATTATATGATGATGCAGTTTTGATGTAGCCTACATGTGTGTTATACGATGTTATTTGATTCATACATTATGATATATGTGATGTGATGCCTTATGTATGATGTTGATTTATGATGGATGGTGGTATCATTTATATGTCTTGTCATGTATGTCCTATGATGCTTACTTATGAGATGATGCCATGATGATGCAATGCTTATTTATATGTTATGTTTATTTTGTGATGATGGCGATAATGATATGCATAACGTATTTATTTGAATGGATGTCATGTTTATGATAATATGAATGCAATATGCAATGAAATGTATATGATTTAATGCTATGGATGATGTATGTATGGACAATGTTTATATGATCATGTATGCACTTATGTTTTTGTATGTCATAGGATATCATCATGAGATGGACGAGAGAAGATGACCTGACCGAAGGAGATGCATGTCAATTCCTAGATCAAATCCTTCAAAACTTTACCATAGGACTTTAATATTTATTGCTCTTAATCCTCATTGGGAAGACTATTGTAATGGCCAACAAACACCATGATATGACATAGATCAAGGTGTGCAAGGTCGTACCATCACATAAGACAAGCAGTCACAGACAAGGATGATCATGACTCAAACTAAGAGCGTGATTGCCCCAGTATTTTTGTCATAATCAACCACAAGCAGAAAAAGACAAGGACAATTCATGAAACGTCGTTGCTTCTCTAAATCCTATTTCCAGGACATCCTTGAGAAACTAGCAGCATGATTTCCAAAATATAAAATAGATCCCTTATCATGATATGTTGTTTTTCTAAATCCCAGAATGAGGACCTCACTGAGAAACTAGTAATCATGCACGTCAATCATCATGATACATCGCTGCTTCTCTAAATCCTGTTATTGGGATCTCGCTGAAAAACTAATAACATGATAAAAATCTAAAAGACAAGTGTCAAGTGTTTTCCAAGTGCGTCTGGATATCCATTGTTCTGATGTCAAGATGTCAAGTTTGATGACGATGAGATGTCAGGGTGTCAAAATTTTGATGATGCCAAGATGACGAATGTCAAAAATTTCCAAATTCAGGAAGGACACATCCTGAATAATGTTAATGTCGAGAGGATTGATCCCTATATGTCAAAAGGGATTCCCCTAAAATGATGACAATTCCTAGGAAGGACACATCCTAAGGCATAAATGACAGAGTTTGTTCTTCAGAAGGACATATCTGAAAACTACTGATGTCAGGAGGAGTGATCCTTAGATGTCAAGAGGATCCCTCAAAATGTCGAATGACAGTGACGATGCCTAGGAAGGACACATCCTAAGGCATGAATGACAGAGGCTATTCTACAGAAGGACACATCTGCAAGGTAACCAAGAGTTGACAGTTTGACTGGTTATGATAATGAAACTTCCTTTGACCAAGTTTTGACCAAAGTTTGGGCTGAGTTTGACTTCTGTTGACTATATGTTGATATTTGTCATGATGATATGATTGACGTGCTGTTGAGATTGTCATATTGAAATAAATGATTGCCATAATTATTTTTAGGAGTTTATCCATTTGGGAATGATTCGCTTTAACTTGAAGACTTTTTGACATGTGTGCTAGTGTAGTGCCATGGACCCTAATGGACTGACCTAGTGCGGCCTCGGGGGCTCATCGACAGATGGCCTTGCCTACGTCATACACTCAGAGATCTCGTAGTTCGACATGACCAATGACTCTGTCTTGATGACCAAAGATTGCACCATGATTTTATATCGACAAACCTAAAAGGACTGACCTAATGTCTCGGGGACTCTATTTTTGTGTTTTTGAGCAGTTTGACATTTTTTGTGGTTTTCTTCAGGACGTTTTTCAATTTTTAGGTCTTTCTTCTGGATATTTTATGATGTTTTTGGTCTTTTTTTAGGACTTTTTGTGATGTTTTTGGTCTTTTTTCAGGACTTTTTGTGATGTTTTTGGTCTTTTTTCAAGACATTTTAGCATTTTCTGAAACCATGCATGACATCCACTGTAGTTACATGATAAAAAAATTTCCCCCAGTTAGGTCCAAATTTTAAAGGACATGAAAGGGATGTGCTTGGGGTACCCATAGATAGTATAGAGGACTTGATGTTAATCGTTCATCAACCATGAGAGGAAGGGTATGATGTCATGGCAGATGTCGTGGTGGTGACAGAAAATGTATTTCATCCTAGGCCAAGGTAGACAAAGTAACAGTAGATGGCAGAGCAATGATTGATTACGCATGGCGCCTGTTTGCCAGGTTTTTACCATGGTACTTATCCAAAGCGCCTGTTTTCCAAGTTTTCACCATTGGACGGATCATTTTCTTTACTATTTTTGTCAGTTTTCATATTTTTTTGGTGCTACCAAGATGCCTGTTTGCCAGGTTTTCATCAAGGCAACGATTTTTTTTACCATTTTTCAATTTTTTTGTATTTTACGATTTTCAGCTCGATCTCCTGATACTATGCATAGAACTTTCAGATATGTAAACTATTGATAGGCTCTGTCAGTTGTTCTCCATCTAGAGCTACCAGCCGATAGGCTCCAGAACCAAAAGAAGATACAATGACGTAAGGACCCAACCAGTTTGGTTCAAACTTTCCTGGCTTTTCTCTGTCAGCCTAGTTCTTAGGGTTCTGCATGAGGACTAAGTCGCCAATATCAAACTTCCTGACCATAACCTTCTTGTTGTAACTACGATAGAGATGGTTCTGATACGTTTGTAGATGGTTTAGGTAATTTTTCCTTCTTTCCTCTAGCATCTCCAGCTCATGCAAGCGCAACTGTCTATACTCCTCATCATCAGTTAAACCCTTCAGGGAGACTTGTAAAGAAGGAATTTCAACCTCAATGGGCAAGATGGCCTCAGCTCCAAAGACCAGGGTGAAAGGAGTGGCTCATGTAGGCGTACGAATGCTAGTGTGGTAAGCCCACAGAGCAGGGTTAAGTTGTATATGCCAATCACAGCCAGCGTCATTGACAGTCTTTTTGAGGATTTTAACAATGGTTTTATTTGACGCCTCAGCTTGACCATTTCCTTGCGGGTAATATGGAGATGAAAATTGGTGTTGGATGTGAAATCGCTCACATAACTCACAAACGTCTTAATTTTTAAACGGACGTCCGTTGTCAGTGATGATGGATTGCAGAAGGCCATACCGACAAATGATGTAGTTGAGAATGAATTTGGATATTTTTTTGCAAGTTATGTATGTCAGCGGGATGGCTTCTATCCACTTCATAAAATACTCAGTAGCGGTGATGATGAATTTGTGGCCATTGGACGAGGTCAGATGGATCTTACCCATGAGGTCGAGTCCCCATTGAGCGAAGGGCCAAGGAGAGGTGATCAGTCGAAGTTCCTGTGCTGAAGCGTGGATCAAGTCACTGTGAATCTAGAATTGGCGACAAGTCCTGACATATTCTATTTCATCCTTTTCAACGGTTGGCCAATAGTACCCAAGTCTCATTACGTTCTTGGATAGAGTAGGACCACTCGAATGAGACCCGCATATACCTTCATGTACTTCGCGTAAGGTTGTACATGCTTCATTGGTGTCAAGACATCTAAGGAGGGTGTCACTGACGATGGCATACCTTGCGGCTTTTCAGATAAAGGACTTCCTCTGGTTATTGGACAGGTTAGGTGGAAGGGTTTGAGCCTTAAGGTAGTCATAAATATCCTGGTACCAGGGAGAGTCGGGACCAACAAGTTTGAAGACCATCTTTGACTCTAGAATGTCATAGGCAGGGACCAGCAATTGTTCTATTAGGAATTCTAGCTGAGGCAGATTGATTGGAATGTCGAGGAGAGAGGCTATTGTAGCCATTGCATCTGCTGCCTTGTTTTGTGCTCTCGGAACTTGTCCAAAATTTACCATATGAAAGTACGTTTGGAAACTGTCAACCATTCGTTTTTAGGGCATCAACTTCTCATCTTTTGTGTCATGGTCATCATTAACCTGGTTGATGACGAGCTGAGAATCCCCAAAGACATGTAGTGGTCTAATTTTCCATTTTATTGCCATTCTAAGTCCTGTAACTAGTGCCTCATTTTTTGCCACATTGTTTGTGCATGGGAAGGAAATGCGGAAATACTTAGGAATGGAGTCTCCTTGAGGGGTGATGAACAGGATCCCTGCCCCCGAGCCATGATTTGTGTGTGATCCGTCAAAGTAGAGTCGCCAAGGTGACTTAGGTTCTATATGGAATATCGACTCATCTAGAAAATCTACCACTAACGGGTGATCACTTTGTAAAGGTGCGGCTGCCAGCTGGTCTGCTATGACTTGTCCTTTTATTTCCTTTCTTTCTACATATTGAATGTCATATTCGCTCAGAATCATGACCCATTTTGCTAGACATCCTGTTAATGTTGTCCGACTTAACAAATATTTGAGGGGGTCAATCTTTTCTACTAGTTGTGTCTAATGGCTTAACATTTAATGTCTTAGCTTTTGTGCTGCAAAGACCACGGCTAGACAAGCTTGTTCAATTGATGTGTAGTTTAGTTCATACCCGACCAATGTTTGACTGATATAATATACAACTCTTTCTTTTTCCTCTTGGTCGTTTTGCGCTAGTAATTCCCCCAGTGTTGAATTAGTGGCAGAGATGTATAGGATCAATGGTTTTTCATGAATAGGAGGCATGAGAACTGGTGGTGACAGTAGGTAATCTTTTATTTTCTGAAAGGATTCTTGGCATTTATTTGTCCACACAAAGGGATACCCTTGCACAACAGATATTGGAATGGGTGACACTTGTCAACCAACCGTGCTATGAAGCATCGAATAGATTGTACCCTGCCTTGTAGGGTTCTAAGTTCACTGATTCCTCTGGGTGGAGGCATGTCTATGATGGCTTTTACTTTTTCTAGATCGACCTCAATGTCTCTTCGAGAGACTATGTATCCCAAGAGTTTACCCGATGTGACACCGAAGACACATTTCTTAGGGTTCAGTCGGACGTTGTATTCTTCCAGTCTCTTGAAAATTGTGTCTAACACCTTCAAATGATCTTTCCTTGTTACTGATTTAGCCAATAGGTCATCTACATAATATTCCATTATTTTATGCATCATGTCATGAAAGATTGTGGTCATAGCCCTCTGATATGTGGCACCTGCATTTTTGAGACTGAATAGCATGACATTCCAACAATATGTACCCCAAGGGCAAGTAAATGTTGTTTTGTGTTGGTCTTCTAGGGCAATGCGAATCTGATTATAGCCAGAGAAAGCATCCATGAGGGACAACATCTCATATCCTGCTGTGAGGTCAACTATGATATCAATATTCGATAAAGGAAAGTCATCTTTTGGGCATGCCTTATTTAGGTCTCTAAAATCTGTGCAGACTCGGATCATTCCATTTGGCTTTGTTATTGGCACCAGGTTAGATATCCATTCAACATAATCAATAGATCGTATGAATCCAGCGTCTAGAAGTTTCTTCAACTCAGCCTTGACCAATAGAGCGACCTGAGGATGCATTTTGCATAACTTTTGTTTAATTGGTTTGGCATTAGGCAATAGTGGCAGATGGTGCAGAACCAGTTCTAGGTCTAATCCTAGCATGTCAACATAGGACCATGCGAAGTTGACTTTACGTTCTGTAAAGAATTTATGAAATTCCGGTCTCTCTTCCTCAGTCAGGGATGTCGCAAAGAGGACCATTTTGGGATCTTCCGCAGTTGCTATGTTGTCTTCTATGGTGTCTTCTATAAGCATGGTTGATTTATCTTGTTGTACGGGAAGAAAGTCCAGTCCTCCATCTTTGGGTGCCTTAGAGAGGTTTTCACCCACAGATACATCCTTTGTTTTTACTTTTTTGTCTTCAGAAGGTGCCTTTTAGTTTTCACCTAAGGACGTTTCATTTTTTAGTTTATTTTTAATTTTAATTTTGCGACTGGAGGATGGAGTAGTCTCACCGAAGTAGGCTGTACAATCTAATTCAATGGTGAATCCTGACTTGTGATCACCACTGGGTATTCCCTCACGTAATCCCATAAACTCTGCAATTGCCTCATCATTCTAAAAGGTGTCCAAGACTAGCGGGCCTTGTTGGTCCCAATCGACTAATTGAGGATAAACTAGGGAAATACCATCATCAGTGTTGGTGAATTGAGGGGAGGATGCAGAAAGCATGCAGATGGATTTCATGATATTGTAGATGAGATTATTATCATCCAAATCCACATCGGACTCTATCCAATATTCCCCTTCACTAGTCTCATATTCGTTGTAAAAATAAGGGGTGAAGGACTTAGAGTCATGGTTGTCAGTGTCGTCTAATACTTCAGATGGATTGGACTGAAGGGATTCATATGGTGGGTCTTGTATGTCATGGGGAGTGGTAAGGGGACTTTGACTATTCAGTGTCTGATCAATTTTAAAAAAATTCCAAAATCTTTCTTTAGAGGTTAGTTCCCCCGTTTCAACAAACAAATCATCGAGGCAACAATCACTTAAGGATCGTTCGGAGCCAAATTCCCACTCTTGGGAGTTAGTTTCAGTGAGGGTTTCCTTAGCGATCTCGACACTTTTCGAAGTATGCACTCACTCAGTCGAAAGTCCAATGGTACGTCGATCGTCATTGTCGGGCGATCCAAACCCTAATCCAAGATACTTTGGTATTTTGAAAGGTTCTATGGATTCTCTTCATCCAGTTTTATTTCTTCCTAGGCCACCAGTGCCATTGTAGCCCTTAGCCTTCATTATGTCATATCCCTTGCCATATTTCTTAACTGTTAATGGGGGTAGTGTGACAATATCTTTATAGAGCCATCCTATGATATCAGCAAGGTCCTTGTTACTCATGTCTCCCCATTTGATGAAAACTGTTTTTGGTGGAACTTTGAAAATTTCTTTGGGTTCCATTCTAAAACATGGCTGACCATAGACCTTCAGGGACTTGGGTATCATTGTGATGCTATATGTTGTATGCAGTTTGAATTCTCCATAGCCGAGGTCTTGGATCTTGACAATGGGTTCAACCTTAGGGTTTGTGGAAGATGGTGGTGTGGCGGAAGACGTGGACGGAGTGAATGTGGAAGATGATGCGAGTGTGGATGGATCAATGTATTTAGAAGATGAGGGGCCAGAAGCCTCTTGATTGATAGGCACTCAGTTTTCAAAAATACCCCTTAAGTTGGTACAATATTGAAAAGGGTCGAGGTCGCCATATATAGTGATTTACGTGCCGTCAAATGGGAATTTTAAGCATTGGTGATATGTGGATGGAACATATTTTAAGGCATGAATCCATGGGCGACCGAGCAAGATGTTGTAAGGTAATTCTAGATCCAAGACCTGGCAGGTTGTATCCACAATGACTGGTCCCACTCTGATAGGAAGAGAAATAACGCCTCATGAAGAGTGTTCTTTGTCATCATATGCTTTGATCACTATACTCTTTGTAGGGTCTACGCATGCATCAGAAAATCCTAGAGCCTTAACCAGTTTCAAGGAGCATATGTTCAATCCTGCTCCGCCATCTACTAAAACTCTTCTGACCTTGTGTTTATGGATGAAAGTTTCAATGTGCAATGCATCGTTATGGTTGGTCTTAGGTGATGAGTAGTCTTGATCAGAAAAGGTGACGTGGTGAGGCATAGTGAGGTATCCCACCATGGTCTCAAACTAATTGGCATCAATATCCTTGGGGACTGATGACTCTTGCAAGGTTTTATCCAGTATAGCCTTATGCGTGGGAGAGATGTGAAGCAGCTTGAGTATAGAAATTTGTGCGGGAGTTTTGCCAAGCTGGTCGATAAGGTTGAACTGACTCTTTGGTTGCCACTGTTTTGTGGTCAAGACGGGTTTTGACTGTTTAGGAGATGGGCCAGGTATGGTGATTTTGGGTTGCCTAGCGGGAGGCGGACCAGCTATGGTGACCTTGCCACTTCGAGTAGTAGCATTGCATTGAGGTGCTCTCTTGACCATAATGGTATTGATGTATTCGTTGTCAGTTCAGACATTATTTATAATAGGTTCACCAGAATAGTTGTACTTAGCGTGGGAAAAGTTAGCTTGATTATTATTTATCTCTGGACCTGACGTGGAAGCATTATTACAACCATGGTCCTGCAGTGGGTTCTTATGAATAGTATGATCTGAATTGGAGGAAAATTGTGATCCACCTACCTCAATGATACAACTCTCGATAAGATCTTGTACTAGGTTTTTCAGTTATCGATAGGTAGAGGTTTTATGTCCTTTTTCCCGATGATAATCGCAAAATGCATTATCATCCCACCATGTTGGTTTGAATTGTCCTGGGTCATATGGTTTTGGTTCTCTAAGTGTGATGACACCATTCTGGAGGCATTTCTTGAGGACTTCTTCAATGGGCTCGCCCAAGGGAGTGTATGTGCGACCCCTAGGGAATTGTCTCATCTGACGGTATTGTTCTTGATTGTTTTGGTCACTTTGTTTGTTTGAAGGGACATTGGTAGGGGGTGTCATTATTGTTGTTGTTTTGTTTTGGAGTTGAACCCCTTTTAGAGCCAGTACATGACCCATAGTGTTTGCAACCTTGGCGTCAAAAATGCCATCATTTGTAACGTGTTTATTTTTGAGCTAGTATTTATTTTTGTTGGTGGGAGGATTGGCATTTGTTTTTTTAGGACCGTATCTTAGTTCTCCCTTTGTGATAAGGGCTTTCTCAATTTGGACACCTTTTTTGACTAGGTCTGTGAAGCTTATGCAACAATGCACTTGCAATGCATATTTTAGGGGGCCCATAAGTGTTTGAATGAACATGTCCACCTTTTCCTTTTCGGGTATGTCGACGTGACACCGACTAGCTAGACTTCTCCATTTTTGAAAAAATGGGATGAATGTCTCACCGGCATCCTCTTGCGTGAGATTGCATAAGCTAGTAATAGAGGTGTCCATGTCAATGTTGTACGCATAATTTTTTATGAATTTTTTTTTAAGCTCATCCCATGTTTGGATATCCTTTTGGGTGGAAACCTTTCAAGGGCAGGACCTGCAAAAATTTTAGAAAAAAGTCTCATCAAGTACATTTTTTCATAAGCGACATCCATACAATTGGTTGCAAATTCACGGACATGTTCAATGGGGTTTGTCTTTCCTTTGTACTTGGTAAAATTAGGTTACACATATCCCGGAGGAAAGGGTGGGATGTATAAGTTCATGTCAAAGGGATATACATTTAGATCATATGACACTTCTGAGTTTTTGCCAAATATTTTGATGTTTTCTATGGTCTTCTCTAGACCCATCAATTTTTCTTGTAAGGCATCGATTATAGGGTCATTTGTGGTCCCATGCGTAGGATTGATTGGTACGCCATATATCCCCATTTGTTGCATGTGGATATTGGTGTATTGTGGAGGTATGGATTGTTGTGACATGTATGATGTGTTCGGATTAGCGTGTTGTTGGTATTGAAAGTTTGGATTGGGGGTATGCTGGTGGGTATGAATGTGGGATGAGTATGTTGGGATGTGTCCCCCAGATTTGTGTCGATATTTGGGGAATATGGTGACCATGAACATTGTGATGTGCTAATGATGTCATGGGCTATGTGTTTTGACTACCTTGTCCAAATTGTTGGGTTTGGACAAGAGGAATGGTCATATTTTGTCCTTGGGATTTGATGGTATTGGACAGTGTTGACGTGTTTACATTTTGTTATTGTCCTTGAATAAATATATGTCGTTTACCCCTACCCAAAGGATTTTGTGAGATACCAATGAGACGATATGTCGAAGGTGTACTCATGGTATTCGATGTATCTATCAAGGGGGGATTGGTATGACTTGATGATGCCCCCATGGCATTTACTGTAGTGGTATAGAGA
Source organism: Sequoia sempervirens (assembly GCA_007258455.2). Taxonomy (NCBI): domain Eukaryota; kingdom Viridiplantae; phylum Streptophyta; class Pinopsida; order Cupressales; family Cupressaceae; genus Sequoia; species Sequoia sempervirens. Next base: position 1,739 of record VDFB02092451.1, on the reverse strand, counting down.
GGATTGGAATAACTTTCCCATATTGCCAAGGAGCCAAAGGTGGTTCCAGCCGATTGTGACAATGTTGTGGATATTGTGGGCACTGTGACAGATTGCGATCCTCTAATGGATGTAGCGTTTATTGAGTTGGAGATGTTTGGAAAGTTGGAGGTAGCATGCACGGTCGTTGTAGTCTCAAAGAAAGTATTGCTCGTAGTGTTTGGAGGTTGACCACTATTTGACATGTTATGCGCGTTGTTGACATTAGGGTCCGGAGATGTTGATCTCAACGTGTTAATGTTGAATTCGTGGTGTAACTTAGCTCCTTGACTTAAGAGTATGGCCAAATATTTGTCTCTGTCATATAGGACCATTTGTTCCACGAATTGAGAGGCCTCTAAATCTTGTGCTGCTACCTCTAGGTTTTCCTCAAGTATTTGTCCGTATACATCCTTACATAAGAATGGTTCAAAGGGATTGTTTGATGAGGATGGTATTGTCGTGAGAGGTTGATTATTCGTGTTGGAAAATGGATCGTCAAAAGTCCAACTTGGGTCATACGTGTGATTGTTGACATTGGAAGTGGAGTCTTGTCCAAAGTTTTCCATTTGTCGTTTCTATTTTTGGAGTCTAGTTTCCACCATAAAATGAGATTTCTCAAATGAAAATGACAACTAAATGTAATGATGACACTATGCAAGGTCTAGGTTCAAAATAACGACTAGGATGAATAATATTTTTGGATTTTTGGGAATAAAATATGAAATGTCTAAACTTAGAATGCAATTTGAGAAAAGGATACCTAAGAACTTCTAAGCTCAATCTTTGTTTTCGATCTCGGTTACTAAAGGACTTTGTTGAAAATGACAAAATGACAGGGTCAAAATGACTAGTGAGTTTTCCTAACTAGACTTTTGAGTTGGAAAATCTCACAAAAGGGACAATGACTAAAAAAGGGAATGATGATTAAGTCCAAGATAACCTAGTTCGGAAGCAATGACGTTGCAAATTGTGCTAAGATTTTCCTAATCCAAAGTATGCAAGTATTAAAACCTAGGGACAAGCTAATGCCTAATGTATGCAACTAAAAAAAATGAAGGATGAAACCTATGGTCAAGAATGCAAACTAATGGTCAAAAGTTTTGAGAAATTTCAAAGCTGGTTTTGGATAGAATCCCTTTGGAAATAGTGTTTGACAAAAGATTGACAAAGTTCAGCTTCATATTTGACTTTGTATGAGGGTTTTACTTGTGACAGGAAAATGTGTTGTTTGAGGCCCCAAATGAGTCATAGTGTCTCGAATGCGGTTTGGTTTGAGCGAATGCGGCTCTGGGACTGAAAAATGTGACTTAATTTTGCCGATGCAGCTCTGTGAGGTTCAAATGTGTCGCGACGCAGACATATGCAGTGTTTTAGAGATCAAATGTGGTTGAACAGTGTGATTGTGTCTCAGTATTTTCAGATGCATCTCAGAACATCGAATGTGGTTCAAGAGATGCGACACAATCTGTTAAAATTGAGTTTCTTTATGTTTTGAGAGAAAATTTGATCTGTCCAATGGTGAATGTTTTGTCCAAAAATGTAAATGTGGTGAATAATGTTTGAGAAATCCAACAAGCACTTGACAAGCACAATGTTTTGAGTGTAAGCAAGCGCACATAAGACAAGTAAAATCCTAAAAGGCCAATAGGCCAAGGGTTTGTATACTTGATATAGCCCACCGATATACCCCGGATTGGTGCTAAACACCTTTCCTTCTC
>VDFB02092449.1:0-12139 GCA_007258455.2 Sequoia sempervirens | reverse complement strand
ACATAGAATTAGGGTTAGATAGTTCTTGACAAATCCATATATATTAAATAGTTCTTGACAAATCCATATATATTAAATATAACTCATGAACATTTCCATTAATGCTTATATAAGAAAATCATTCATACTGCAATTACAACATAGAATTTAAAATCCTTTCCGCAATTCACATTCACATGAAAGGTAGTTATTACAACTAACATTGTATTTGTAATTTTTATTGACATAATTTTATTCGCAACATAAGGGATGTAACACTTTATACACCCATTTGCAGCCAATGGGCTTCTTCCCAGGTGTAAGATTAGAGAGGACCCAAGTGTTATTCTTTAGAAGGCTATTATGTTCAACTTCCATAGCCTTTTCCCACTCAGGCACGCCTTTCGCCTCAGAATAGGTTTGAGGCTCAGAGATGCTGTGAAGATTGGCCATGATAGCAAAATTAACAGTATTCAGTTGCTTGCTCCTTTTCCAAGCAGTTCTACCCTCAAGTAATTCATCATCACGAAGATCACTTATGGTTTTAGCATACCATTTAGGCCGGAGAGTAGAAGTACCAATATTTGAAACAGGAGGAGCAACATCACCAGGTGTGGTTGGAACAAAATCAGTTGGATTGGGATCCAGATTGTCCTGAGGAGGGGTGGGTGGTGGAATATTCTGTTGAGGTGCCTACACAACTACATAATCCCTCCCATCAGGTGGAGCTAGGGGAAGACAAACACCCAAATCAGGAGCCTGCATAGACTGATCCTTAGGGCTCATAGAAGTAGAAGACGAAAAAGAAAGGCCCAGTAGTTTCATCAACCACAACATCACGACTGAAGATGAGACGAGTTGTATCTACATCAATCGGCCTGTATGCCTTATGATTCTCACTGTAACCAGTGAACATGAGTTTCTGGCTTTTAGAATCCAACTTAGTGCACTTGGCATTTGAATCCACACATGAGCAGTAGAGCCAAAAACTTTCAAGTGGCTGACCTTAGGCTTGCATCTAGACCAGGCTTCTTCAGGAGTCATCTTCTTAACCGCATGAGTAGGAGACCGGTTTAGAAGATAAACAGTAGTATAAACTGCTTCAGCCCAGTATTTCCTAGGAACATTTCTATGCTCTAGCATAGAACTAGCCATTTCTGTATGGTGTGGTTCCTACATTCAACGACACCATTTTGCTGAGGGGTGTATGGTGTGGTAAGTTGGCACTTAATACATGTGCAACACAAAAACTAGAGAAGTCATGAGATCAAAAATCCCCCACATTATTAGACCTAAGAGTGACTATAGGAAAGCCTGACTCTTTCTCAACTAAGGCCTTATACTGCTGAAATATACCAAACACCTTTGATTTGTTTTTAAGAAAGTACACCCACATTCTTTACTAAAATCATCAACAAATAACAAAAAATACCTGCAATCAGTAACTGAAGGAGTGTTCATTGGGCCACATAAATTAGCGTGAACCAACTGTAATACCTTAGAAGCTCGCCATGAGTCACCATTTGAGAATGGAGTCCGATGCTGCTTTCTAGCCTGAAAAGCCTCGCATACTCCATGATTCTGAGTTTGAATTGCAGGTAGGCCACCAATCAGATCATCTCGAGATAACTGGGAGAGATATTGCATGTTCAGGTGCCCATAACGTTGATGCCAAAGGTTGCTGATGGAATTACTCCTGGCTGCCATAGCATGCTCTTGAGAATCACCAAAATCAACAAGTCTATAGACCATGATCCTCAAGTCCTAACAACCGTAGAGGGAGTCTCCACAACAATGCTGTATGTATGCACACACAAAACAATATCTAAGGAGAGCGAAGTCATGATTTGACTATCCGGAAGTAAGTTCAACCCATGCTAGGTGTACAAAGTATGTACATCGAAAAATTAAATTTCGGCCTCCGCACGAATCAGATAAGCCGCCCTTTCTGACAACAATATACTCCTTGCCTCCTCCAAAGATAACAAAATCTTTGAATGGCGTGTACCCAATGAACCAATCCCGACGATGAGTGAAGTGTTGAGATGCACCTGAATCAATATACTAGGCAGAGGATTTAACAGGATCTGCAGGACTCTTGGCCATAAAGGCATAGAACGCAGACTCCTTTTACTCAGTGTGCTCTGCAACATGGGCTTTAGGTTTCAACTCTCCTTGCTTGTTTTGTTCAGAAGCCAAGCTTTTCCGACAATCTTTCTTCATGTGACCATACTTATGTCAATAGTTGCACTGAACCGCGATTACATAATGTAGTATTCTCCTCCGAAAGTGGACGACACCTCGTGATTTTAAGCCACAAACGATTATTTTCTCACTTTACTCGCCTAAATGCGACAAGAGTTTTAATATCGACTTTTGCCCTCATTTCACATGTGATATTCTGCGGTGGCGTTTTACGCGTTTCAGGTTCATGACTTCGGCTTTTACATTTTTTCTTCGCTTTTGTCGCTTTATTTCATTCTGTTTTAGAGCTGTTTATTGCCTGCTTTCGTCGCCGCTCTTGGTTTCTCCTCCTCCAAACTCTTAATCGCTGGTATTAACCTGGTTTCCGCTACAGCCTGAAAGTAGGGTTTCGAAATTTTCGACGAGCGCTTTAGAGTATGTTTATTAAAATGAAAATTACGGCCAATATCCTAATAACGAGCACATTTAGGTTTTAACATTATAGATTTAAGCTTAGCTTAATTATTATATAATGTATATTTTATATAATAAAAAATAAATTATAAATAATATAACTATATCACTTATTAATATTATATATTATAGTTTTTAACAAAACTATTAAATACATATATAAAATTATTTAACTAATAGTTAATAATTATTATATTTTTAATATAATACAAATGAGCACATTTAGGTTTTAAAATTATGACATCATAGTTAAGTATATATTAGCATAATTAATATATAATATATATTTTAAATTTTTATATAATAAAAAATAAATTATGAATAAAATAATTATACTACTTATTATTATTATTATATATTATATTCTTTAACAAAACTATTAAATACATATATAAAATTATTATAATTAATAGTTAATAATTATTATATTTTTTTTTTAAAGAAATTTTGCTACTTTTAAATTGCCGAGTATTTGCCGAGTATTTTCCGAGTCATTGCCGAGTATTTTCCGAGTCAAAAATTTTGGGCTTGCCGAGTACTCTCCGATTCGGTATAAACATGTAATCAACATTCTTCTTCTTGGAAGAATCCTGGGATTGTGCTTGACAGGTCTGTTGAGAGGGTTGATTCTTGCCCTTATTCTTCTGAAATGTCTTGTAGGAAATGGCTGCACTGTGGAGGATGAACTAGCACCGCTACTGAATTGTTGTTTCCAATGATCCTGCTGTAGAAGTATGGTGCAAAGATCTGAAAACTTCTAATCAACATTAGCTGAGGTAATGTTGAGTGTCTCAATAAAGTGCTCATAAGATTTTGGTAAGACTCTTTAGAGTGATGACTACCATATCTTCTTCTTCCATTTTCTGACCAATAGCCTCTAGTGATCACGGATATCTTTGATTTTTGTTAGGTGCGCTTGCAAAGTTGTCTTCTCACCCATCATGATGGAAAATAGGTTTTTCAGAAAGAACGCATGGCTCTTGTCAAATGTTTCATGAAGATCTTTTAGAAGATCCCAAATTTCAGTAGTTGATTTGCCAGGCGATACTTGAGGCAACTAGTATCGCCGACAATTGAATTTGCATCACAGCTTCCTGATTTTGCTTATCAAATTTTTCTTGATTTTTACCCGCCGTTGTAGGACGTGTGGTGTTGCCGAGAACAATTTGGTCTAGGCATTGATATTCAAATATCATCATCATACGCTGCTTCTAGGTGTTGTAGTTGCGGCCGTTAAATTTCTGACTGCCCTCTAGCATAATGTGTGACAAGGAGGCCATTTTTTACAGACAAAATCTGACAAAAAAGAGGTATACTACGCCTGAAATTCAGAAATCTGTCAGAATAGAGAAAGGCTCAAATCCCGAGGTCACACAAATTTGGTACAAGAAAAGACACATTTAGAGAATATGCAGATTCGAGAGCAAATTGCTTTAAAGGTAGACATGCCTTCATGCACAGGAAAGCACAAACAAGTGCTCAAAGAAAAAGGAACGCGTGCCCAAATAGGAAACAACAACCACCAAAGCACGTGAAGTCTGAAAGAGGCAATGCCCACCAAAGAGGAGATACCCACAAACTGGAAAGCAAAAGATGGATTAACAGATGAAGACCTGTGAATGAGGATACCGATCAGAAAAAAAATGGCGCCTAGAATGAAGATCTTGATCAACAAATTGTATGCACATTAGGCTTAGACAATCCAAAAGAGAACATGCACAACACAGACGCCTCACAAAAGCATGGAAAGGAGATGGACGCGCGCATAGAGAGAGGCCACACGACTTTTAGGAAAAAATCTGACACCAAGAAGCAGGTCGCACAAAGCTCAAAAAGGATGCCCTTGGTCGTGCGAAGGGAAGAAAGACAAGCCCAACAAAAAAAAAACCTGAGTCCCAAACACGATTTTTCTAGAAATTTATCACGTTTTTTTCTTTTGCAACCTTTGAGAAAGAGCACAGACAAGAGGACACAATTTTTAACAGGAGAAAAACTTGAATTTTTTTTAGTATCCTCAAACTCGAAAAAAACAGAAGAGAAGGTGCCAGAAAAAATCAGGATAATCTTTCTTGCTTTGATACCATGAAACGAAAATCTTCGATATATTAAATCAAGAGGCAAACACTCTTCTTAAAGAGAATACAAAGCAAATGTTTCTAAAACCATAGTTTCTAAAATAGAAACATTATTGAAGGAAAGAATAGAAAGAATCTAAGAATCTAATCTAAACTAATAGTTTACAGGATTTACAATATTGACCATTAAATAATAAACTAAATACTATTTTAATATTTCTCGCACAGGGTGTGGTAAAATAGCTATTTTTTTAATCAAATGTTTGCAAGATTATAAGGAAATATGTTGAGATATTTTGATAGCACGTTCCCATAGAAATATGATGTTTTACAGTCCCCCAAAGACCTTACAAGAGATCCCCAAAATTGAAATAGAACTATGAACTCAAAACAATTGTTCACTCAATAAACTAGACACTAGTCTTTGGCAATTCTTGTTTTTGAGCTCTCCAACTTACATTATGGGTTTTGAGAGACTTCCTCCTGTTTCAGCCTGCTATAGAAAATGAGGAGCTAACCTTGCTTCAATCCTCCATGTTGGCGTTTCAATTAGCACCTCTGGAGTGCTTATTGGAAATGGACAACTATGCACAGTGCGTAATGACTGCGCTTCAAATGATGGAGGGGAAGCTCCCTCTTGTTTGCTGATGTTTGCGTAAAAGTAAAACAGACTAAATGTTCCTAACTTTTTTACTCAGCGGGTAGGACACAAGGGTGCATAAACACAATGCGTTGCAGCTAAGGTTTTCTTTGGTTTCTGCAGATCTTAACTACAACTAGGTTAACTTTTAATCTATCCTATGTCCTCAAGATAAACAGAGCATGAGGGCATAGGAGTGAGAATGGATGGTTGGATCACTTGGGCTAACCATCTCTCAGAATGCGTCTGAGGCTCTGAACTCTTAGATTTATGCTGGAATAAGGCTTTATGCAAGCAATCACTCGTACTGTGAGTTGAATCATAGGATTGCCAAGGAGGAGGAACCCTTGTCCGAGGTGTAGGCTGGGATGCAACTCACTAGAAACAACAAAGGATGATGAACTGAATATCAGGATTTCCGAGGAGGTGACAACACCTGTCCAAAGTGTAGGCTGAAATACAAATCATTACACAACATCAAACGACAATCATTAACATCAAAATACCCAAGGAGATGACGACACCTGTCCAAGGGGGAGATTGAAACAATAGATTGTAAGAACAAGACGTTGATAGAACTTGAAACTTTAGATCAAATTGCATGTGCCTTTTGATTTCTTCTTCAAACTTTCTCAACGAATTACAAAGATTTGGGACAGCAAAGGTACAAAATCATACACAATTGCTTATCAAACCAAATAACTCTCATCCAAGAGTGAACAAATGTAGATTTGCAAGCTTGTTGGCACAATGGCACAGCAATTTTGTGTAGTAAATAAAGGTTACAAAATAATGAGCAAAGACTCTTATTTACAGAAACTCAAAGGAGTAGGCAACCCTAAAATCTCCTTGAGTTAACAACTAGTTCTTGCCAATCTGCAAGATTTATTCCTATGTCTAAAAGTAGGTGATCAAGCAGTTAACTGGAAATCTACTTTAGTTAACTGAAACTAAACTAAAAGTGAACTCTAATTACAAAAGTGCCTCCAAAAATAGAGATCCACAATTAGTGGAGATCTAGAATAGACATCCATAATTAGTGGGATCTGACATGCATTATCAATGGGACAGTGAGTTAACTTGGAAAGGGGCATCAAGTTAACTCCTGCTTGTCATTAATTCTATTTTGGAGGGTAGGACGCCCTTTCTAGGTGCTTTACACCTCTTCACCACTAGTCAACAACTCCTCTAGCCAGTTGTTGGCTTCTTCTGCCTCTGGACAATTGATACTTGTAGGATGATGACATGTTGTTTAAGCATCTCCTCACCACTCACAATTTGTTGTTGATATTCTATACATTTTGTAGCCGCGTCATCTAGCTTGGTTGACATGACTGCAATCTTACTCAACTCGCAACCAACAGGGTCACCGTAAAAACTGTCGTGGATGAGATTTTGGAACTGTGTTTGCACTTCGGCTAGCTCAATGTAAGCATCTCCCTTGTGCCGATAAAGGAAAGGGATAGATATTACCAACGTTCTTACAAAGTTGATAACTCCTGCCACAATCTGTCGGTACTCAATCAATTCTATAGAGTTGGTGTCATATGCTTTCACCTTATATGCAAGCTGTTCTTTCCAAGCGAAAAGATGTTGCTTGTTCTCCATTGTAGTAACTGATTGGTATGCCAACTGTAAGTCTGAGATAGTAATCTCATCCCTACGCCTCTTCTCTACTGCCTTTTGCTCTGATTGCCGAATTTCTATGCGGAGTTCATGAGCTCTCCTTAATTGATACAACTCTATAAGTATACACTGCCCTCTGAAGACAAATTCTTCCACTTGAATTCTCAAGTGTTTCCCATACAGGATCAGCTGGTGGTGATTTTGCTCCGCGGGAAGGTCTAGCAACTCTCGAGGCAAGGTAGAGATGTTTGGTGTATTGTGCATCAAGATAGATATGTATAAACTCCACTGCTGGTTTTCAGCCTTTAAGGCTGCTTTGTCTTTGCTATCCTTTGCCATTCTTTCTTGGACAATTGTTGATGCAACTCCAAGGAGATCTGCCTCCACCTGACGAGTGGTCTTATCGAGGTTGACTTTTGACAAAGTAAAGTCATTAACCTCTACTTCATGTGCATTCCTGTCCTCAGGTGGTGCAACTATCTCTATGACAAATTCATTGTTGGCATTCTTTCCTACATGAACCTGCTTCTTCAACTTCTTTACTGGCATGTCTTGAGGGACATGATCAAACTCTGTGAAGTCTAGTTGGTAGGATGGCCTTTCTCTCTTCCTTCCTAGGAGGCTCTCAAGCCAAGATGAATCTTGACTAGCCTGGCTGGAAGGAGGAATGTTAGGCCCTTGAATGCCCGACGAATGAGATTGTGCTGCAGTATCTCGTGGTGGTGAATCCAAGTCAATGGGGACTGGTGACTGCTGTGATGGTGGTGAAGTAGGAGGTTCTGCTTCCACCATTGGCACTATATCAACTGCAATTGCTTCCATCATTGGCTTTGTCTCAGCTGTGATTGTCTCAATCATTGGCTCAACTGCAGCTGTTTCCAGGACTGGCTTAGGTATGCTTGTGGCTGTCTCCACATGTATCTCTTGCTGATTTGTATCAACAGATTGTATTCTTCCCCTCGTGTACCCTGACATGCTGACTCCCTTAGGAGGGTTACTCCATTGTCTTTGTTTGGGCTTCTTCCTTGACGTGGAAGGTAGTGAAGGATGAACCGATGGCGGCTCTGTGCGGGGAATTACTACCTTCCTTGTCTTCTTACTGTCCAAATAAAGTTGGCTGTTTCTGACAACCCTACTAGTTCTTTTCTCTATAGACGTACTTTCCTTGGCATACCAATCCACCTTTCCAAGTGGTTGTGAGTCCTCCTGGTCTATGAAGAATGAAGGAAGAATAACTTCCCCATCATCATCGGATAGGCCTTCCACATCTTCTGTCATGAAATCAACAATTTGCGGAAGTCTAAACCAGCTGTAGTTGCGTCTTCATACATCAAACTCATCTTCACAGTTGACCCAATAGTCTTCCATGGAATACTCGTGTGAAGAGTGTTGCTCAAGGTGTGCTGCATAAAGGCCTCTAGGATCATATGATTGTCTCTCAATGAGGTACTTAAGATTAAGTCTCACCGTCTCTTGGCTCATGACTTTGGCATCAGCTGCTATCTTACACCTGTAAAGTCTCATTTGGAGAGGAAAGTTTGCGGCCGTCTTGCGTTTGTAATGCAAATGAGAATGTACATCGGACAAGTGCCGCAAGAATTCCATGAATACCACCCTATCTGAAGGATAGTGGGGTAACATGGTGGGATGACCATTGTATCCATATACGCGTATATAGGTGAAGGTGGGGATTGGATGAACCAATCTGCCCAGTCCACCATTGCCTCCTTGGTTGCTTGTGATATGCGTATATGCATCTCATGGTCGAAGTCCCTCACAGTGTGCATTAGGAAGAGATCATTTATCCGCTTGAAATGCCTTTTTGCTTGTGTGAACTCAAGTCGAGAAAAATGTTCGTGGACCTTTTGCACACCTAAGGTTCCCACAGTGTTTAATGCTCTGAATTGGCCTTGGAAGGCAATCAGGTATACAAGATACAAGCACATGTGAAACCTGTGAGCCTCTAAGAACTCGACCATTTGCTTGTGGAGTGTATCACTGATGAGGGCAGGCCAGTCATAATGCTCTTTGTTGCTTACAATTTTGGCGATGATATAATACATCCATGACTGAAATTGGTTTGGATCCTCCTGTCTAGTGATACGGTTGAGTAGAGTGATCATCACTGCATACTCATCTTGGAACTCTCCATGTCCCACATTCTTGGGTAAGTTGGCCATTTTTCCTTTTAGCCATTTTTCTGCCATTCTCTTCTGGCACTTATCTTTTGACGCTTCGAATGCCTTTTCGCATTCTATCACAGAGATGACCACATTTGCCGAACATGGTGGAATGGCAAAACACTTTTCGACATCCTAAGGCTTAAGGCTGCATATCAGTTGTCCATCCACTGATGGGATCTCTTGTGTGGTAGGGTTGTAATGCTTAATGCAAGCAATTACAAATTCTATGGTTTGTATTGTGATGGGGATTGATGCAGCCTCAAGCAATCCAGATTGCTTGATGTTCTGTAAGGTGCATTGGTCTATGCCCTCCAACCTTTTTGAGTCGACCTCTGGGTGTACCTAGTGCAGATCGGTGTCAATCGTTTTCAGGAAATTGTGAACCAAGACCGTCTTGGTCTTGTATTCGACTTGGGAGAATTGCATTCTGAAAAACTTAAAGATTGATTGTGCACTTGATATGTTTAGGTACTTTTCTAAAAAACCCTAAAAATAGCACCTGTCGAGAAGTATTTTTCCGGAAAAAAATTGACACATGGGTATTGTTCATGCTTCAATGCTGAACAAACCCAGTTCGTTTGATTTTCAAATTTGTGACTTTTTTCGGAAAATCCCTAAAAATAGGGGCAGCAAGTTTGCTGTTTCTGGAAAAATTTAACAAGTGGGTTTTGCTGAAAAAGTTGTGCTGATCATACCCAGTTGGTCAGATCTGTGATTATTCGTTGTTTTTTGGGACATGCAAGAAGACCTAAGACAAGAAAAGAGGAAAAAGACAAGAAGAAGATTGGAAGTTATCAACTGTCTTTCTGGAAAAATTATTCCTTTTGATGCAATCTCTGATAAATTGTCCTTCTGTGCAGCTGATCTTCAAAAATATGAAGAATGGTGAAAACCCCTCTGTCAGATCTTGAAAAGACGTCTTGGAGAAGAAAAGGCTGTTTTAGCTCCAACTTGCAAAGAAAGATGTTGAATTATGACGCCTAGGCTTCAGATATGATGATTGATGTTGAAGCAATCAAGTTTGGGCACCAACTCATGATTGAGGAGTCTTTCTGCCTGATTTGGAGTTCCCAGGACTGATTTCCACCAATTTGGGGACATTTTAGACGTGAAAAGGTTGTCTAAATAGATAACTTCAGTCAACTGAGACTATCTTTGACTTTAGGCATCCCTTTGGAGAGTTGAAGATATTTTCACTCTTTTTTCATGGTGAAGTGCCTTTGTTTGATCCTCGTTTCCGGTCGCTCCGTTGATCTTGAAGTGTTGTTGACAGATCCAATGCTGAGATGAAACAACTCTGATGAAGTGTGCTTGGGAGCTACAAAGCTCAAAACTTGAGTCTAATGCCTCTAGTTCTTGGGCGCCTTTTCCTAGTAGGGGCGCTTTTAGCTTCAAACTTAGTCAATTTCTCGAGTGTTCTTCAATTCTTCCATTTTGACCCTCCGTACTCTGATCTGAGATCATTGCTGATTGATGAGTCTGATGATCTTGTTGAAACCTGGGATGGATAACCAGCTTAGTCCTAGAAAGGATGACTAGCTTTACAAATCCTGAAAGTTAATTTAGGTACTTCAAAAGCATGGGTGCCCCTGCCTGCAGGGGCGCCTTTGACCTTTTGGCTTGTTTTCATGTTACAAACTTCCACGAATGGTCCTAGTTTGATCTTTGTTGTTAGATGTTTGATTTGTCCGTTCTCTTTAGTGATAGTGTCATTGTTGAGATTGATCAAGATTGAGAAGGACTTCCTGGAGGTCTCTAAGCTTGCAGACTGCATCTGACTGCCCAAAAAGATGGGTGCCTATTTCTAGGAGGATGAATTTCCCTTGACACTTAGTCAATTTTTCGTGTCTTTCATCTTATCTTCACCTATGGCATTTTCTGCTTGATCTTCATCTATGGATGTTTGACAAGTCCTGTGATCGTGCAGTTGGATCGAATGCGAAGCTGAGAAGATGCTGAGCAAATGCTTTGTAGAAAGTAGATGTTGAAGAGTTCATCTGGTGGCTCAAAATGAAGGGTGCCCCTGGCTTGTAGGGGCGCTTTTGCCTTGTTGTCTGTATTTCTTTGATGATACGTGCCTTCAACACCTCCTGTTTCCGCTTCCATTTCCTAGTGATCGATGAATCAAATGATCTTGCTTGACGATGCGTCGGAAAGCCAGCAGCAACATGAAGAAGATGACTGCCTTGGTGAAAGTTGATGACTGTCTTTGACCTTCTGAATTCAAGGGACACTTTTAGGTGCAGTTTCATCATTTTCATTGAAAATCTTCATCTACTCGCGCTTTGTGTTCGTTGAGCATCGTGACTGATTTGAGCATTGTCATTGACGACATGGATGTGTGCATCCTAGCAATCACCTCCATTGTGCTGCGTGTACAGGTGTTGGAAAAATGACTAAGGCATTTGACTGCATAGCCTCCTCTTGGTAGCAAGGCGTGCATTTTCCAGACTTAGTCAATTTTCAACATTTTTCACTTTTGAAAATCCCCTCCGTCGCAAAGCATCTTTTTAAGCATTTTCGCCATGGATTCTTCGTTGAAGCTTTTGAGGCTTAGATTTCAGCACCTGGTATTGGTCATTCTGCCATTAATGGCCGCAAAGGTCCTAATTTTCTTCCTAAAAAATGAAAATGGACCCACCAGAGTAAAACAAACTTTTTGGTGATTTTGACTTGACTAGTGTGATCGTGAAGTCAATTCATCCTATCAAAATCATTTTCAATCAATTTTGGGAAGGTCCTATTTTCAGGGGTTTTCCTAAAAACATGGGTACGAAACCCTAATTTTCAAAATTTTAGAATTTTGCACATATGTTCCTTGATGTAAACCCACAAAAATGCTATGTTTGGTTTGACCTAAAACATACTTTTGACAACAATTTTACATGATTTAGCTCAGTTTAAGCAAAAATGTCTTATTGAAGCAAAAATTTATTTTGGGTACAACACTCCACTTGTCCTTTTGTAGCTTCCACAAG
>VDFB02092446.1:0-20734 GCA_007258455.2 Sequoia sempervirens | reverse complement strand
AATCTCATCATCAAAACTCCTTAAGGATGTACAATACCTCCTCTGAATAATTTTGATATATCTAAGAAGACTTCTAAAAACTTTCACCAATCTGTTTCCAAGAGTCTCAAAAAGTCAAACCAAATCAAGCATTGGTTCATTGCCCCAAGCATATGTACAAGAAAATGTACAAAGATGGCCACTGAGATGAACTTGAAAACTATCTAAATGCATATTCAAATCACTCCAAATACTCATTTCTCCCACTTGAGACCAAAAATCATTGCTAACAAGAGATTGGAAATTCTTAAAATGAATGCACCAACTGCCAAACAAGAATAAAATGGTCAACTTGAGATCTGATTTAAGGAAAATGAACATCCAAGGAGATAAAAAACTACTGTAAAACTAAAAATCATCATCCAAAATATCTCATTTGCTCATATCCACAGCTGAAAATAATCTCTCTGAAGATTTTATCACAACAAAGAACCATTCTTTGCTCAAAATTTCTCTCCAATCATTTTTTTGATAAACGAATGGGACCATCAAGTGGCTGGTAAGGAAGGAAACAATGCCACTAATTCTAAAATTTTGATCATTATCCCTCTAAGGAACCTTCCTACCATACCCCCAAAGATTTTTCATTCCACATCGAGGGTGCCAAATAAGGATACCTGACCAAGAATGATCCACCACACCCATGAAGAAATTCACAACACATTCTTGAGTGCTAATCAACTCCAAATGCACACTCAAGAAATTATTGAATTCTTTCATGAACCACTAAAGTCTATCCATGAAATCTTCAAAAACAAGGGATCCTAAAACATACATTGTCTTCAAATCCATCTCCCAAGATAGGTTAGTGTGAGCATTACTCAATCCAAAGGATAAATTTTTAGGCATGTAAACATGTTTTACCAAAACATGTTTTGACAACACCTTGGTGTCAAAGATGGGGAAGTCATCATGAATCAACACTTCCCATGTGGAGACTAAATCCTCTAAACCTCTTATGCATTCACTTATAAGTAATCTTGGAGTATTATTAATCACTGAGTGCAACTCATCCTCACACTCTCTAAGATGTTTGAAATCAGCTAGTTGGATTACACCCAAATGAGCATTCTCTAGCATGCACTTCGTTGATTCAAGCTCAAAAGTAAGCTTTTCTCTCACTTCCTTGGAATACACCAATTGTCTTCTTTGCAAATTAGTAGGCATAATCTAGATCTTTAATCAAACATAGATACTTTGATTTCATAATCTCCAAGGAGTATTTGATGAATTACAGACTAAAGAGAGTGAATCCATCCCTAACTCCTTCCTGTCTCTCTTCAATCAAAAAATGTGAGTGGTCAAATCTGAATAGGACTTGCACATCATCTTCAATGGATATCATGAACTGACCTTCCCACATTAAAATTTGTAAGGATAGTGAAATGCTGGTAGGCTACATATTAAAATCATAACTTTGTTTCTTCTCTTTGAAGCCCTCATAAATGCTCCAAGACTCTTGTCTTTCACCATCCACCAACTAAAAATGTTCAAGATCCCAAAGAGGATTAGATTCTACCAATTCTTCAAGCCTTTTTTTACAATCAGCTTCATGAATTGGAAAATCAAATTTGTGTTTGAGATCCTCTTTAATCTTTTCATCAACAAGGCCTTTTGGTCTTCTAAATTTTCTTTGACCTCAATGATACTTTGATCAACAATTAAGTACCCTTTGTACTCCTCTTGGAGTGTTTATTTTTTGAATGATTCATCTCCCAACTCACTTAAAATGATATCATCATAAATAGTCACAAGCATACCATAGAGGTCTTCTTGGTTGTCAAAATTTCTTCATGAGATAATTCTTGAGAAACTGGCTCGGCAATAAGAGAATATTTATCCATCACCAAATTCTCAACATGATCAGACATGAACACATCTGAATCAACATAACCATCAGCCCTATGATAGTGGTCATAAGTTGATTCAATAAAACCACTGAAATCTCCTTCAACATGCTCTTCATTAGTGAATTCATCACACACCACAACTCCTCTAAAATATTTTGTGAGCACATTAGTCTTCAAACCTTCATCAGATGAATCCGAATTAGAATTCTAAACTACTATTTTGTTCTTATTTGCATACTGATCTTCATCACTACCAATCAAATGTAAGTTTAAGGGACTATTTTGGGGCTCTCCCATAGACATATCATGTGTCAAAGATTCTCCTTTAGACTCATGATCTTTTTGACGAGGCATGTGCACCTTTCTTGTACCATCATTTCCTTTAAGACTTTGAGTTCCATCATTTATGCTTGTTGACTGATTTTTATCTTTCTCATGCTTACTTGTGGGCTATGAATTATGCACAAGTGCTTCTTCTTCTTTCTCATACCCTTTATCAATGGCAAGTTTTGGTTCTTTTTTCTCAATGTCTTCACCCATTGTTCTTTTAATGTATTGAAACCATGATCTAGCAATACACTTATCACATCCCTCAAGGTGAGCGAAAGTGGCTTTACGATGAGTTGGTTGATAATCCATTCTAGGGCCTATAGGAGCATGATACACATTCCTTCCACCTCCTCTTCCTTTTCTTTAATTCATAAACTGGTCGAATGTTAAAATATCACGGATTTCAATTGGAAGAGAAGAATACTCTATGTAATTTTGTCTAACTTCATCTACTATAAGACTTCAGGCTTGGTAGGCACTTCCTCCCTTGGAGTTAAGGTTGGAAAAAGTGGTCTAGGGATTGCTTCCCTTGAATTGGCATCATGTTTCCCAACTGTTCTTCCTCTTGGCTTAGAAATGGAACCACTAGAATTTGACTCTTGCCTTGGCTATGTTGGGGTCACTTGTTGGTCTACCTTTGCAAGTAACCTTGAAATCATATCCATCATAGCATCAATTTTTTTTATTTTATTTTTTTCTGTTGTAGAGTCAATGTCATCATTTGTTTCATTGGCTGGTCCCTTTCCCCTATTAGCCATGTTTTCAATTGGTGTCTCTTAGTTTCTTAAAACCTTTGAAAAAGTATCAATCTCAAGAAGCTAAAACTAAACTTTGTTTCCTCTAGTGTAGCAATGGAATTCCCTTTCACTCATCTGACACTAAAGCATGGAACTCATGGGATGGCAGGAAACACAGGCTCTGATACCATTGTAATATTCCCCCTTAATTTTTTTCATTTTTTTATCAGCACAAACACCATTGTTCATGTTAGCTCCAAATATAAACTATCTTATATAGTAACCCTCCACCTTTTGATCATCAAGATCCCAATGTGGGCGAGGTGAGAGCATACGATTCCAGGGATTATTAGCACCTAGAAATGAAAAACTACAATGCTTGCTAGGCGGCTAGCCAACCATGGATGAAAAGTAAATTGCTGGAAATACAAAGTAGGCGGATAACCGACCATGAGCTCAACCACTTATTCAGCAAGAGAAAAGATATTACAATTATGAGGTGGCAAGTTGACCATTTAATCCTCACTACCACTTATTCAGTGGGGGGGATTTCTTAAATTCAATGTGTTGAAAGTAAAAATGCTTCAACTACTTATCTAGTGGGAGCTAAATACAAAACTAAATTTCAGCAAATAAATAAATGACTGCTAGTACTACTAACAAACCTTACAATGAATGAATTTTAGCTACAAAATGTATTAGAATGAAGACCAAATATAACCAATTATTAAGGATATTATCGTTAACTTTATACAATGTATACAATCAGATTTTATCCTAATCATATAACTAGAAAATCAAAATTATTTCAACTCTGATTAGAAACAGTTAAACAAAGAAATCAAACCAACAAGTTAAAATTTCATTAGAATGGATGCAATTCCTTCAATACAACTCTGGAAAGCTTCAAAAAGTAGTAAAATGAAGCCTCTAAACATGGTGTCCCATCTCAAATAAACAGAAAGTTTCAAAACAATAGCTGAGACTTGGTATAAGTCCCAATGCAAAGGTACAAAAGTGGTACAACCTCTAGGAAGGGTTGATCCCTTCTATAAAAATCAAGACTCAGAAATAAAATATGGAACTTTGCACAACTAGGCACCCTACATAGTGGAATAGCTTGAGCTAATACCTAGAATGGGATAAAAATAGTTGGTGAAGCTATCAGTAGAAGTTCTCTTTAGCCATGTATTTCTTCTATAGTACAAACAGATTATACATCAGCAACCTGCTTGTAATAAATCAAAAATTAAGCTCAATTCCACACCCTTGAATGAATCATGGTCTTCAATCACCATTTAGGAAGCCATAGTTTTAAGCCCAAACAATGATATTGAAAATCTAAAAGGCACGCAACCCCCATAGCATAGTTTGAAATCAGTTCAACAACATAACATTATGAATTTTCCAAAAGATAGGAATGAAGGAGCGAGGCCTCATTAAATAGACTCTTCAACTGGAAAATGAATCAACTTGTAACTCCCAAAAGAAAACTCTTCAGCTTCCTCAAAGGGATTCCCATCTCCACCTTTTTCAATTTGGAAAAGGAATATTAAATTACTTTTTTAATTTCTCCCTAGGCATCCAAGCTAAAAGTATTTAATTTAACTTTGAAACAATATTAAATTTCTCCACTTACGTGTCCAAAACATGGCCCCATTTTAAAAACAACTTTGAAGTCGTCGCCTAGGCATGGGGTACAAACTCAAAATATAAATTTGACTAAGTGTTGAAACTCAATCCAAATGAGAGATAGAAGCCAAAGCCAAAACCAACACCCAAAATTGATTCTACCAAACTACCAGAAATAACATGATGACCTGAGTTGAGCTACTAATGATGCCACTTCCAAAAATAGACTTACTAAAAATATCAAATGCTCAAAATAGTAAGTTCACTTCAAACTCAACAGAATTCCAAACTAAGAAGAACACATGACTTAATATAAATAGTAAGTGCTTATAAAGGTTGATGGATTCAGATGCATGTCACACCACCTTGGAGATCTCTGAAAACCCAAAAAAACCTAGAAACCTTTCATGCATGCAAAGAACTAGAGAGAAATGGATGTCATTTCCTCAACATGTATGTTACCTCATCTCGAAGCTCTCCAAAAACCTAGAAAGCTCCACCAGACATGCATCAAAAACTATCACATGCTAACCTTCAAAATTGTATCTAAAACCTCCTATAAAATAGGAAACCCTAATTTCCATTTCTACTCAACCTACGAGTTTCTAAAAATAAGCTAAATCTAATTGAAGAGTGTAGGGCTAAATTGGGAACATTACATTTCCTTAATGCAATTTGAATATGATTTGTGGAATGAATACTTAAATATTTAAGTGGTTTCAAAGAATACTTATTCACCTCCCTCTTAGTATTCCACATGTTCAACAATTGGTATTAGAGCTTGGTTCCTTGGAAGAATCTTAAACACTTGAGGAAGGTCTTGGAGGTTGAACACATGGATGTTCGTGTAGACACCTAAAAATGACCTAGGCCTGCAAACTTCATTTTTACCACTTTCATCCTAGCATAATTAAGATATTTAATTATGTCCTTGGTCCACATTCGACTATTGATTAAATAATTCATAATTATTTAATTAATTCATGTCCTTTTATTCTTCATGATTATTAAATAAATAAATTTTATTTATTTATTAAATACATCATTAATTGTCTGTCTTCCTTTAATTAAATAAATTTCTTAATTTATTTAATTCTCCTTCGTCATTTATTTCTTCTTGATTATTAAATAAATAAATTTCATTTATTTATTAAATACGTCACTAACTGTCTTAATTAAATAAATTGATTAATTTATTTAATTAATTGGCCTTATCTTCTAAATTAAATAATTAAATTTAATTATTTAATTGTCAATTAATATTCTTCTCATTTTAAATAAATTAAATTATTTAAAATGTCATGTCAATCTCAACTGTTAGTCCTTTTTGATAAATAATTTGAAAAAGATTATTTATTATCTCTCAAAATCTATAATTTGGATTATTTTAATTCAAATTAGTAATTAATCTTCTAAAAATCAAGCAATCGGGCAAATTCTTGATTTTCCAAATCTTATCTTCACTCCACATCTTATCTCTTTGATTTTTCAAATCTTGCAAATCAGGCAATCTTATCTTCTTGATTTTTCAAAAATCTTTATTTTCTAATTAATTTATCTCATTTATTCTCCACCGTCGATCTATTTTTATTCCAACCGTTCGATTAAGGATTTTTCCCTAACCCTAATTAGGGATTCTTGGGTGTAATCTGGATCGTTCGTTTTAGGGTCTCATCACTAATTCATCTCGTCCGTCCATTCGAAATGGCCTTTTCTATAAAATACCATTTCCTTCTCATGTTTGACATGTTGACATTCTTACATAATTACTATAGGCATTTACTTGGCTTCACATTTCATTGTTATAGGCAATTGTAGTATTTCATTATTGGCATTAGGTTTTAGGCATTTGATTAATATTGACATTTGCTTTAGACATAGACATAGGCATTGGCAAGAGTCATAGGCATAGCAAATCCTTCAAATCTTGTTGTAGGGCTTAGACATTTAGATTGCTCAAGAAGACGAATCTGAGGGCAACATATTATCCAGCAAGCAAGAAGGTGTAATGAAGGTCAATCATGGAAGATGGAGACTCTTGGTGATATATTTCCCTTTCGTTTTCATTTGATTTCCATTGTGCTTCGTTATTTCATTGGATTTTAATGTTGTTTGTGCTAACCCATCTAACAAAACTAATTTTTCCTTTGATTACATTAGTGAACATGACATTTTGGACAGAAATTTGTGTGTGTTTTTGTTTGTTTTCACTGTTTTGCAGGTTACAACCAAGACGTCATACGAAATCCCGTCACCTTCATTCGAGCACAGAAAAATGGGCAAATAAAAGATTTTCAAACGTTTTCTAAGTTTTGTAGATCTCGGTCTCAGCTTTCTAGAACATCAAACGGTTTTAAATTTCGTTAAGATTTGACAAAGTTATGGCTATTTTAGTGATCGCTATTTTTTTTAATTTCATTTTTAAACCCGCGTTTTTCTTTTGTCTATAACTTTCCTTTTGTGCAGAATCGTGGAAAATATTTTCTGGGTTATGAAGATTTAATTTTCAGCCTTCCATGGATATCTACCACTTGAAATTTTTTTAAGTTTGGAGGAAGTTATCGCTATTTCAAGTTTGTTGTTTTTATTTAAGTTTTTATTTTTTTTATTTTTGTTACTAATCTTTTCTGGTAGCGTGTGGCGATCCCTATTCGTGTGTCGAAGACCATTGCATAAGGAACTACTAATCTTTTGTTTGCAGGTTTGAATGTTGAAGACAAGATAAACAAACATTGTGCTTGTTTTTCTTTCATAGATTAGCAAACATTTGATTTTGGTGCATATAAAAAGAACACATGTCTTCTTTGATTGATTGTGCTTACAAGATGGTAGGTGAGTATGCTCTCACTTGGTGAAAACCTCATGATCAGAAAACCAGACCCATATTTATTTGTTATTCACCCTTCACGATTTGGTATATCAGAGTATCCTCTTCCCTTGCACATTCGTGCGATCCTGGGTGTCAGAGAAATGGTTACTGACTCTAGAACTTGGGCCTGTTCTGGTGGGAAAAAGTACTCACCCCAGGTGGACTCAGACCGGTAGCACCCTGACACCGAGGGACTTCCAGCCGATATATAAAAGTGGGTTCTTGGGGAAAGCCCAAGAATCACGGGCGTGGTTCCGACGAGATGGATCCGAAAGGGGACTCTCGCCGCATGGATCACGCCCCATGAATGGAATGCCCGAATTAAAAACCTCTTGTCTTAGTGTCCAACCGTTCTATTGGCCATTACTTGGTATAGTGCATGGTACAGTATCATGCCCGAAGACACTCACTACTGATCCCCTTGAGTAGAGATAGCAATTCTTGGGATGTCACTACCCAAAGAATATGAATTTGGTGTGCTCGAATGACGTTAATGAGCCATGGAGGGGAGCCAATGCCACCAAAATTCTAAGCTATCCTCTCTCGAGAAGGAAAGGTGTTTATCACCAATCTGGGGTATATCGGTGGGCTATACCAAGTATACAAACCCTTGGCCTATTGGCCTTTTAGGATTGTACTTGTCTTATGTGTGTTTGTTTACACCCAAAACTTTGTGCTTGTCAAGTGTTTGTTGGATTTTTTCAAAACAATATACACAACATTCACAAATCTAGACAAAAACAGTTGACCTTGGACAACTCAGACTTTTCAACAAGACATTAGAAAACAATCTCAGTCCTCATTTTGAACTTAGACTTTGCATTGTTCATCTTAGTCATCACTTTGAACCTAGACATGGCATTTATAACATTAAGTCCTTAGTCAAACATCATCATCTTAGTCCTCATATTGGCCTTGACAACCTTGTCATCTTGCATTAATCATTTTCTTAGGAAAACGTCATCATTATCTTGCATTGTCATCCTTTATTCCAAAAATACAAAAAAATTAGTGACATAACTTGTCATCTTAATCTTCATTGTCCTTTGACATTAGTCATTTTCTTTAGACAACATTGTCATATTGCATCCCTTATTGTCAAAAATCCAAAAACATAGTATTGCATTGTCCAAAAAATCCAGAAAACATAGGCTAGTGTCATCCTTGCATTTTGTTATCATTCTCATCATCCTCATTTGAGAAATCTCTTTTACGGTTGAGACTAGGCTTCAAGGACAACAACAACAAATGTCATACTTTGGACAAGATTACAATCCCAACATCAACAATAACACTTATGACACAAACCAACATTGGACTTTTTCTGACCCATTTCACAACATGAACATGCAATCTTTCGTGAACATGCCATCTTCATCACTAAATTTTTTTGAGCCATTCATAGAAAGAGACCAAAATGGACGAGTATATTTCAAAGACATAGAAGCTGCAAAGCAAAATCCTAATATAGTCTCCTTTGTAAAAAAATCTCTTACGTGACCCTCAAAGGTACCTAGCCATGCTTTTGGACGAAGGGGCTAAGTTACCACAAGGCTTTGACATAAATACTTTGCCACCATCTGTCTACCCTCACAATCAACAGTCACTTGACACAAATCCTACCAATAATTCACAACAAACATCCACTTATCACCCTTATCCTAACCTTGACAAGGGAAGCCAACTATCAACTAGTCCATTCCAAACCTCCACATCATATGCTAGTCCTTCACCTATTAATCCGTCCAAGTCTGCATCCCTTATCAACCATCTACCAACTCATGTCAAGTCCCCACATCATACCATATTGATCCAGTCCAAGTCTCCATGTCCTATTTCAATCAACCTTACTCCAATCCAGTCCAAGTCCCTATGTCATTACCAACTAATATAGTCAAAGTCCCCATGTCACATCATATGCCATCACATCCTACTCTAGTCCAAGACTCCATGTCATATCCGGTCCAAGTCCCTACGTCATACCCTAGTCCTTCACATACAGGTCCAATGCAAGAACACATGTCATATGCTAGTCCTTCACATACTAGTCCCGTCCAAGTCCCCATGTCTTATCCTAGTCCTTCATCCATTAATCATTTTCAAGTCATCCCCTCACAAGCCACATCTAGTCATGAAAATTTTGTCATTACTCAAAGTCACATTCCATCGTCTACACTTGAAGATACATGTCAAAATGAAAGCCCAAAGCATGACCTTATAATGTCACCCTCATGTCAAGAACAAGGTAGTTCATCCAATGACCCTATCTTTCAGTCCATCCATGAAGTCCTTCAAGACAATCATGACATCCAGAATACACCTCTCCTTGACAACGACTCTATTTCCAACTATATAATCCATGACAACCCCATCTTCGAGCAAGACCCTACCATTGACCAAGATATCCAAAATGGTCCCCTTCTTGACCTTTATTCCATTCATGATCAAACACTTGCCAACCCTATAAAGGCCTCTACTATTGACACTTCCCAAGATGAGACACTTGCCTTCAAGGGACACATAGACGATATTCCTCCAGAACAAGAATCTTCCACTAGGGACACACTTGCATATGATCAAGTCATAGCTAAAATCATGGGACTCTATGACACTAAACATAATGATGGCTTCGACATTGCCTTGGAAGAATCAATAGAATCATCTAAACCTGACATGTCACATGATCAGGCCAAAGATATCAGTCAGGAATATGTCCAACATGAAAGTGAAGCTAAGACACTTTATCAACTAGGGTCATCTATCTTTGTCAGAGCAGGCTTTCTTGCAGATGAAAATATTACAAGTGACAGTGTCCATAGACATCATGATGGGTTAGCATCTTGCTTTCAACACAACAAATACCCCATCGCAAATAGAATCTGTCAAAGTAGGCAATATCAAGGCAAAGGACTAGGTATACATGAGCAAGGCATTCTAGAACCAATACAGCTTCAAGCAAATTACAGACATCAATGTCTTGGCTATTCCTCAGACAGTGAATCAAATGATGTCAGTGGTACCTCCTTGATACCGGGCAACCTTTTGTCGGCTACAAATGTCAAAATGGAGTCTCACGGTGAAATCCCCTCGCCATA
Organism: Sequoia sempervirens; assembly: GCA_007258455.2. Taxonomy (NCBI): domain Eukaryota; kingdom Viridiplantae; phylum Streptophyta; class Pinopsida; order Cupressales; family Cupressaceae; genus Sequoia; species Sequoia sempervirens. The sequence goes on along the minus strand of VDFB02092446.1, from coordinate 10,182 downwards.
AGATTTCTCATTGTTGCCAACACTTCCACCCACAATTCATGAACCGCCATTCTATCATGAATCAACCTTCCTTTGGGGACCAACAAAAACAAAAGTTCATAAAATCAAAAGATTCAAAAATCAAATGTCAAAGGCCATCGAATTAGACAAAAAGACAAGTGGACAAATGAAATTAAAATGGATCCCAAAGAAAGATGGATCAAGCAAAGAAAATATGTCAAAAGAAAAAGTCAATCACAATGTGGAGCCACAATACAAGAGGACTCCCACATGTAACACATGTCCACCTCCTTCAAAATGGTCATCAAGCAAGGCATATAAAAGTGTTGGTTCTAAACGCCATCCCTCCAAAATTTGTCATCCACCATCCCAAGTTTGGGAAATAAAAATTCATTCATCCAAATGTCCAAACAACCTTTCCACATCTACCATCATCTGTCATAATCCTACATCTCGCCTAAAGTCCAAAAATCCCACGTCACAAATCCATCACATCTTGGCAGCAACTCTTTACTACAAGGACTCTCATGGCACTCTATTGCAATGTGCATATTTTGATAAGGCCAACTCTAGTATCAGAAAGGATCACAATGACATCGATCAGTTGTATACAAGTGCTACGATCCTGACAAGACAACTACTTCAGACAGGACATTATTGGCATATCATGTCACCAGTCTCTACATTGGCACCGTCAATGGATTCAGAATAGTCAGTGGTTATCTAAAGCATCCAGGCTATCCACAAAATCATAAATACAAAAATAAAATAAAAAAATAAAAAAAATGTCACCCTGATGAAAACCTGGCAAACAGGCATCTTGGTGACACCAAAAAAATCAAAAAGTCAAGAAAATAGTAAAAAGAAAAATTTCATCCAATGGTGAAAACCTGGCAAACAGGCACCTTGGATAAGTACCATGATGAAAACCTAGCAAACAGGCGTCATGTGTAAAATAAATCGTCTATGTGGACTCTTACACTTGGGGGCAAGTCGTCTCATATCCTAGGCCTTCCTCTTGACATTGGACCATTTAATCCATATCATTCCCACTTACCTCGGTCTTGACATAAAACTGGCACACATAAATCATGCTTTGGGAAAACTCTTGACATGTCTATCCTTCGGTCATACACGATTCATGAAATATCATGTCATTGACTGTCATAGTCTTATTGTCCTTATACAACATAGTCCTTGAAAATCATATGACAATTCCCTTAGTCTCATGTCTCTTTTCCTTTACCAAGGCCACCCTCTTATCCTTTCATGCCTATCACCTATCTTGGCTTTCCCTTGTCAAACGGTCTAAGGATAATCATCATCCCATCTAGTCCTAACCAAGTCATTCCAAATGCAACGAGTCTAATCCATACAAGCACATTATCCAAAACATTATTTGACTGCGTTCCTGGCCTGGCTATAGACCATAATACTTTCGTCACATTATCGTCATCGTCCTCACATTGTTTTGGGATGCGTCCTTCCCATGTCAAACAACGTTGTCATCACCTGTCAATTGGTATTCAGCTTGACTAGGGGCACAATCATGTTTGTCCTTGGATTCTCATGTGTTGGCATCAGTCATATGCATTTGTCACGATCCTCTTAAACATCAAATCCAAAAAAAACATAAAATGTCCTGAAGAAATGACAAAAACATCATAAAATGTCCTGAAAAAGGACAAAAAAAATCATAAAATGTCCTGAAGAAAGACCAAAAACATCATAAAATGTCTTGAAGAAAGACCTAAAAAATATAAAATGTCCTAAAGAAAAACACAAAAAAAATCCAAATCAATGTCAAAATCCTAAAAATGGAGTCAAAGTCAGTCATGTCAGTCAGTCCATGTCATTGTCGAACTACGTTGTCTCTGCACATTTGCTACGTAGGCAAGGCCATCAATCGATGAGTCCCTGAGACATTAGGTCAGTCCTTTTAGGGTTGTCCAAATAAAATCATGGCATTTGTCACAATCGTCACATCGGTCAAATAAGTTAGACATAGTCAAACTCAAACACAAGACAGTCATTCAAAACGTCAATGTCAAAATTGGTTAAAATCAAACAACATAAGCCAATCAGTCATACAGTCAACATCAGTCAACTTGCCAAAACATATTGGTCAAAACAATGTCAATCCCATCACTCTTTGGTCCTCTTCAAGATGTGTCCTTCTTGGATTTGGACCTTGTCAAAATGTCCTTTGCCTTTTCAGGATGTGTCCTTCCTGACAATAGGCTCTGTCAAACTGTCAACACCGTAAAATTGGCAAAACTCTTAAACTCTCAAAACTGTCAAACTGACAAGAATTCAATCTTTGGCAAACAAACATTGGCAAACAAAATAAAATGGCTGTTAATCTTTTTGGTCTATCTTGTCTTATCTTTTGACTATCTTGGCTATTTTGTCTTATATTTTTACTGTCTTGTCTTTATTGGTCATGTTACTAGTTACCTCGAGGATGTCCCATGAAAGATTTAGAGGTGCGATGACGTCTTCTGGCCTATTTTATTTTCTTTGATTGCTGTCTGTGGATTGTCTTGACAAAAAGACTAGGGGAACTTCACCCTTAGTATGAGTTACGACATTCCTTGTCTGTGACTGTCTATTTTTCAAGTGGATGACCTTGCACACCTTGGTCTACGTCATATCATGGTGTTTGTTGTCCATTTGTGTCATTTTTACTGCCCAATGATGATTAAGAGCAATGAATATTAGTCTTATGGCAATGTTTTGAAAGATTTGGTCTAGGAACTAACATGCATCTTCTTTAGTCGTGTCATCTTCTCTCACTTGTCTCATATAGGCATTGCATCCATATCATCATCCACATCTTTTGCACTAACATTTCTTTGTCTCTTCATATTCTGGTCTTCTCATTAATTTTGAGAGCACACCCATGTTCTTGGAATCCTTCTTTCCTCTCGAGGGGGCATACCATAACCCTCCTCGTCATTCTTCCTCATCTTATTTTGCACTGGGGCATTTTTTGGCTTATTTTTCTTTGTCACAATGCGACAAGCAACATTATGACAAAGAGGGGCAAAATGTAGACACCTAAAAATGACCTAGGCCTGCAAGCTTCATTTTTACCACTTTCATCCTAGCATAATTAAGACATTTAATTATGTCCTTGGTCCACATTCGACTATTGATTAAATAATTCATAATTATTTAATTAATTCATGTCCTTTTATTCTTCATGATTATTAAATAAATAAATTTTATTTATTTATTAAATACATCATTAATTGTCTGTTTCCTTTAATTAAATAAATTGATTAATTTATTTAATTAATTGGCCTTATCTGCTAAATTAAATAATTAAATTTAATTATTTAATTGTCAATTAATATTCTTCTCATTTTAAATAAATTAAATTATTTAAAATGTCATGTCAATCTCAACTGTCAGTCCTTTTTGATAAATAATCTGAAAAAGATTATTTATTATCTCTCAAAATCTATAATTTGGATTATTTTAATTCAAATTAGTAATTAATCTTCTAAAAATCAAGCAATCGGGTAGATTCTTGATTTTCCAAATCTTATCTTCAATCCACATCTTATCTCTTTGATTTTTCGAATCTTGCAAATCAGACAATCTTATCTTCTTGATTTTTCAAAAATCTTTATTTTCTAATTAATTTGTCTCATTTATTCTCCACTGTCAATCTATTTTTATTCCAACCGTTCAATTAAGGATTTTTCCCTAACCCTAATTAGGGATTCTTGGGTGTAATCTGGATCGTTCGTTTTAGGGTCTCATCACTAATTCATCTCGTCCGTCCGTTCAAAATGGCCTTTTCTATAAAATACCATTTCCTTCTCATGTTTGACATCTTGACATTCTTACGTAATTACTATAGGCATTTACTTGGCTTCACATTTCATTGTTATAGGAAATTGTAGTATTTCATTATTGGCATTAGGTTTTAGGCATTTGATTAATATTGACATTTGCTTTAGACATAGACATAGGCATTGGCAAGAGTCATAGGCATAGCAAATCCTTCAAATCTTGTTGTAGGGCTTAGACATTTAGATTGCTCAAGAAGACGAATCTGAGGGCAACATATTATCCAGCAAGCAAGAAGGTGTAACGAAGGTCAATCATGGAAGATGGAGACTCTTGGTGATATATTTCCCTTTCGTTTTCATTTGATTTCCATTGTGCTTCATTATATCATTGGATTTTAATGTTGTTTGTGCTAACCCATCTAACAAATCTGATTTTCCTTTGATTACAGTTAGAAGATATCCTATTCCTCTAGAAGAAATTCATTTAGTTGGATTCATTGAAGAAGACTGCATGGTTTACATGAATGGAGAACTCAAAATGGCCCTTGAAGATGTGGAAAGGAATGAAAGTGAGAACAAATATTTGAAGGAAAATTTCAAGTAGATGAATGCATCCTAAAGTTGAGAGAGAGAATCAAGAAATTCAGAGAAAGATATAAGGAGGTTAATGAGCAGTTGAAGGAAGAAAATTAAATAATTACTAGTTTGAAAGTGCAAGTTGAAGAAGGAAAAAGAGTTGAACAATGCCTGAATGCTAAGGTGAAAAGAAAATATAAAGAATGTTCAAAACTTGAAGAAGTTGTGACCTTGAGACCAAATTTGGAGAAAGAAAAGAATCAAGACGGTAAATTCAAGATGAGCATAAAAATAATTCTAACTTAGATAAAGTTGGATTAGGGTTTGAAAAAGGAGAAATTTTAAAGGAAGATTAGATACCAAGTACTAAAAAGAACATTGAACAAAAGAAGATTGAAGAAAGGAAGAGCAATGGCAAGCAAATTTGAAATCAAAGGAAATACTTCAAAAGACCACCTATCATACAATCAAATGTACAAAGGTACCCATATTTTAATGGTTACTATTATTCTTGCAATATTTTTGGACATAAGGCTATAGAATGTTGAAGTAGAATGAATCAAAATGTTCAATCATTTCCTGGTCAGTGTTTTACATGCAAAAGATTTGGTCATAAGGCTAGTGAATGTAGAAAAATATGATTTGTGTGAATTTCTTATATCACAACTTTTGGAGAATCTACAAAAGACTAAGAACTCTTGGAACCCCTTCAAATTTGGTACTTTGATCATTTGTTTACTATTCTAATTTCTAAATGAGGTTCTGAAAATGAGGAACATAGTGTAGCTAAAGGAAAGATCAATAACATCTTAGATTAGAGATCACCTAATGAGGTTGGGTGATGCAAAAGCATAGGAGACTACATTATGGGGTTTCTTTAAAAACTTTCAAGATAATATGTAATCCAAAGAAAGGATTATGAGTAGTGTGGTGAAAAAAGTATAAAAATGATATTATCTTCATGGTGAGTAAGGATTGTTGCATAATGGAGGTTGTTGATCCTAGAATTGTGTGGATCCCATAAATGGGATATGAAGTTGCAGAGGATGTAATCGTTGGTCTGGCTAACCATATGTTGAGAAAACCTAAGGATACATTTGAGGAAAGATATGGAACGTATGAAGAGAATTCTATGGCTATGCACATGGAGTAGAGGCAAAAAAAAGGAAAGAAAACTATTAAGAAGATGATTGCATAGGTTGTGGAGGCAATGAGACAATCAAAGGAGAAGGTGGAGAAAGATAATGCATATCTGGCTCTTCGAGAGGTGCATCTAGCATAAGATCTGGTAGAACATCTACTACCTCTCTCGTTTCCTACAAGTTCTCCAAGACTAAACCGTCTACCAGTGGAACAAATAGAAATGAAACAACTGATTATCTGATTAAATAGTAGAGTGTGCCTATGAAGGAAAAGATTGCTTCGACAAAGCACCAAGGTGTCCCACAAAAGAGAATAGTTAAAATGAAGGAACAAAGAGATCAATATATGGGTATAAATTTAGACGATTAAGAGGAATAAGAAAGACCATAGTTGGTCCAAAAAAGGAAAACCGATGTCTCTTAAGCATAGACAAGTGGAAAGAAGGAAATATTTGACATTGTAGACATAGACAGTGAGGCAGAAGTTGAGAAGGAGAAACAAGCCTTTATGATTTATATGGGGGAAAAGAAAGTAGAATCCAGTGAGGGAAAGAAGTCTCCAGAAGAAGAGAAGAAGAAGAATTATTCCCCTTTGGTAAGGAAACATAGTCCTATGAAATTAGATGCATTATTTAATAGCATAATTGAGCATGAGATATTGGAATAAACTATTGCATTATATCCCACTATGGATGACACTAATAAGTCTATAATAGAAGAGGAAATAGTGAGGTATATGGTAACATTTGATGTTATCTTATAAAATAATATAGAAAATCAATTACCAAAAGATCTGAAAGGTACATTATATGCTATAAGATAGGAACAATTTAATGAAGATGCTAGAATGAGGGCATCTACTTTGGAAGAGATTAGTGCTCCCCTCTGAGATGAGAGCAAGGTAAGATTAGCTCAAGTGTACAATAAAGAGTTTAGAACTAAGTGTACCATAGAAAATTGGACCCTCTTGAGAAAAGAGAAAATTTCACATGTAATTACACCCACTTTTGAGTCCCCTTGCATCATTTATCCTTCAAAACAACATTTATAGGCCCCTTAGATGGTCCATTATTTTTTATCTAGAGGCCTGTTTTACCTAAGAAATCACTTAAATCCCAACAAACAACATTCAATTCTTCCATATCCCGAAAACCCACCTTCAAAAATTAGTAGTGGGACCCATTCGCCACCTTGGTGAATGAGTCCCCTCTGGTGGGACCCATTCACAAAGGGTGGCGAATGAGTCCCTTTTGAGGGAAATTTCAATTTTGAGCGGGACTTCAATTAATTCAACTTAATTTTTCAGTGAATGTCGGACTCTTAGGTCTAAATAATGGGAAAATTAGGTGTTGTTGCTTATAAATACTCATTTTTAGTCATTTTACACATCTTTTAATCATTTTATAAAAGCAATTTCTAAACTCTTGAAGTCTTCTACAATAAGTTTTATTAGCAAAGTTTAAGTTTTAGGGCAACAAACTAGGGTTTTTGCAGGTCTTGAAGCTCACTTTTTGGATCAAATTTCAACATTGTAAATGGTTGATGATGGATTCCTATGGTGAATCATGGAGACATCTAGGTTGAGGAGATGCAACTAGCCATCAAATCAAGCCCAAAGACTTGTTTTCAAAGTGATTCCATCTTCCATTTCTTCTTTATCTTCATATTAAGGTTTACATTTCATTTGGATGTCATTTTGTCTCCATTCTTGATGTGTTGAGATCTTGCATCACACAAATCACATTTGCATTTCCTATTCTTGCACAATAGGATAGGGTTTTTGACATACTTCAATTTTTCCTAGTCTTTAACACATCTAGGGCTAGGGTTTTATGTAGATTTTTATTCATTCAAGGTTTGATTACCCAATGTGGGGTTTGACCAAGGAAAACCCCCCATTAGACAAAACAATTTTAAGCTGTTTTGTAGGAATTTTCTGAAATCCTGATTTGGGTTTCTATCAGAAAGTGTTGTACACGTGTCAAGGTGCAAAACAAAAACTTGAAATCACAAAAAATTGAAAGTGGACTGATTTTCCATGCATGGAAAATGAGTCCCTCCTAAGGTGCCATTTTCAGTCAGATGCAGATCCAGACATCCAGTTAGCAAAAAATAGTTCTTTTGCAAAAAAACCCTGACTTGAGACTGATTCACCCAGGGTGGCAAATGAGGCCCAGTCAGCCCAGAATCAGGTTTTGTCACATTTCTAGATTTTTTTTAGTCTTCTCCAGCTTCTCAGGTGCACATACTTAGAGATTTAGTTTTCTATTTAGTTTAGTTCACATTTTTGTTCATCATTTTAAGCTTTTTGCAAACATCATTGTATTTTCCAACATTGCATTATTCTTAGGTTTTACTTTCATAATATCTCAAATAGTTCATTTAATTGCACTTAGATCATTCCATTTAGCCTAAATAACATCATACATTACATAATTTGAGTGAACCTAGATAGACTTCTGAGTAGTGTTTATTTCTCTCCTTTTAGGTGAAACATTCCTGAGAGTGCAAGAGTAGCCTATAAGCCCTACCCAAAAATCTACGGTTCATTTTGGTGAACCTTCAATTTGAACATCATATCATTCTGATTTGCATTTATCTTTGCACCCTAGACCTTCATTACATTGTCCTTTGCATTGTTCTTACATCTTAGAGCTTCTCAAAAAAATTGCATTAGTGAAAATATCATTTAGAATTCATTATTACATTTTATTTCATTACTTCATTTCAAAATTTTGCATTATCAATCTTTATCTGCATTGTACAGACCTAAAAACATACAAAAAAGTCAAAAAAATTAGAAAAATCCTAAAAAATACCTCCCCTGGGACTCATTCGCGACCTTGAGCAAATCAGTCCCACTAGAATTTTTACATCAGAATTTCCAGAATTTAGTTTCTTTGCACATTTCTCTTTCCTGCAGTTTCTCTTCTATTATAGTCAAGTTATCTTTTGTTTCATTAACATAAGCACCATTTTTATTTCATGGAATTTATGGATAGTCTTAGGATTTTGCACATTTCCTTTTAAGTATTCGTTCCTAGTTCTTTTAGATCAAATTCATCAATACATAAAAACATAAACACTAAAACATCAAAACAACCTTTCAAACAAATGATTCAATTTAGAAACAACGTCTCATCCAAGCCTCTTAGTAGTGATGATGTAGATAAGTTGGATGAAGTTCTTTAGGAATTCCTCTCACTCACTTCATCCTTTAATTCTTGCAATGAAAATCCTAAACTTCCTAACGATAACATATCCCTCAAACCTTTTGGTTGTGATGAATTTGACTTGTTAGATGAAGCCCTTCAGGACTTCATCTTGCATAAGTCATCCACTAAGGTTTATTGTGCCAAATCCACAATAACGAACATTAATACCTTTGATGTTGAAAAACTTAAACCACCTAATGCTAACCTACCCCTCAAACCTTTTAGTCATGATGACTTGGACTTGTTAGACAAATCCATTCAAGATTTCATTTCACTCAAATCATCTGCTAATGTTTGTTGTTAGAAGTCTAAAACTAAGGATGTTAATGTGATTCAACCTCAACTCATTCTTTACCCACCCTCACATAAAATCCATCCTTCCACTAAACCTGAGTACACTCTTTACCCACCTAAACCCAATGTGTTGCAGCAATCAAGTAATGTTATTATTGCTCATACATATAATACCCAAAAAAATCTGCAATCGCCGCAACCAACCCCACCCTCTTTACATTTAACCAATTCACCTAGTGCTCCTTGTTACCTTCCACACATAAAGGAGTATGATCTTGTTGAACAATTAAAGAATACTCCTACAAAGATTTCCCTTTGGGATTTACTTTAGAACTCACCAAATTACCACACGTTTCTTCAAACAACCTTACGATAGATTGTCGTTCCTCCTGGTACAACTCTGAATGATGTTGCAGCTCTAATCCATGGAATGAACTAAGTTAATCTAGATATTACTTTCCATCAACAAGAGCTCCCTCCTTTAGAGTTGTGAAAACAAAATGAAGCCTTTATGATAATTTCTCAATTCAATATCATAGGTATCAAAAGAACCCTTATCGATAATGGTTATGCCCTTAATGTGTGTAGTGTGAATCTCCTTGATAGATTGCACATTGATAAGTCACAAATAATACCCAATTCCGAATCCATTCGAGGTTTTGAAAATACAACAAATCAACCACTTGGTATAATCACTTTACCTATTATGATTGGGGTGGCTACTTTGCAAACTCCTATTCATGTCATGCCTTATGATCTTTTGTATAATATTCTTTTAGGAAGACCATAGATTCATGAGATGAATGTGGTGCCTTCAACCCTTCATCATATCATGAAATATGTCTATAACAATCACATTTATCAAGTTGAAATAGACCAGAACTTGAAAGTTCCTTGCACCTTTTAAAAGGAGCTACAAGTCCTCTAAAAACATTAATTCCAACATCCAACATAGATCATCTTGAAATTGAACACAACGATGAGGAATCTCTATCTTAATTATTTGGTGATGATTGGGGATCCTTTGAATTCACACCTTCATTTATGGGTGAATACATAATCACACAAAAGAAAGATGAGAAACATGAACAACCAACCATCATGTCTACTCAAAATTTTAAACAATCTTCTCAAACATCTATCTCTTCTACT
>VDFB02092445.1:0-42715 GCA_007258455.2 Sequoia sempervirens | reverse complement strand
ACAAACAGATCCTTTTGCCTCTTCCTTCCCTGATTCTTCAACCATGGCAAGTTCTGCTTCTCTTTTAATTTTATTCTTGATGTAATTGACCACACCAACTTTTTCAGGATACCTAATCAACACACAATTCAAGTAGCAGTCAAAAGAAACATCATTCTTGAACTCATCTGACATACTCTGATATTTTGCACGGAATATGGAAGCATCATGTTCACATTCCCTCCTGAACTGTTCGACAAATCTGTTGATGTCCATTGTGGCAACACTAATTTTTGGTTCTTCCCAACAGGATGGCAGGAACTTCTGCTCTGATACCACTGAAATATGCTAACCAATTTTTTCGATGAATTAACACACATAACCAGCACTTAATCAACTCGGTTAGCGTTAGCTCCAAATAGAAAACTGAACTTGAAATGAACTCACACCAAGAATGCACACTCAATCCCAATGAGAGATAGGTGTTGTCATATGGCGGAGGAGCTAAATGAAAATACTTGAAAGAAAACTACTCAAGATCCCACTGAGGGCGAGGTGCTAACATATGACGGAGTGTTAATTGAAAACTAGAAACTGATAGGCGGATAACCAGCCATGAAAAGCATTTCCACACTACCACCAAACAGTGGGGGGAAAAGATTACAATTAAAACAATCCATCTGCTGCGGCGGGCATCCACAGAGCTGTGGGGATTCTCCACTATGAAAGTGGGTACAAGAGTGTTACAAATCAGATTATCCACACTGGCGGTAAACCATCCAGGGGTAATTTAATGACAAAACAATAAGTAATTGCAGAACTGGAAAATGGTTGGATTAGTAATGCTTAATCTCAACCTTTACAAATTAAACTCTGCAGATTACAAATTACAATGATAGCAAGTGAACCTTAGAAAAAGAAGTATGAATTCTTACAATCATATAACACTCCAAAACTGAAGTATAAGACCAAAAACTGAGAATTATAACAGTCTGATATAAAAATCAGAATTCTGGAAATTCAAACCAGCTACAGAGAAAATCAATGAAATGTTCATAACTCACTTAATTCATCTCTGAATTGAATGTCGTCTTTTGCTGTGTCTTCTTAGAAGGTAGGCGAACATTTTTTGATCATCAAACAGCAACCAAACAGCAGCTTTATTTCTGGCACAAATCCCAATGCTTCCTTGAATGGTACGGCCTTGAGAAAGGGCGATTTTGACAAGTAAAAATCATAAACTCAAAACTAAAATCTGAAACTCTCCAAAGATGGTCGCCTTGGGTGTAGGAATGGATTGGTAAAGTACCCACAAGCAAATTAAATTCACTCCAAAAGCTGTATGCAAAAACCACTTTCAGCTGTGACTGTATCAGCAACTTCAAAACTGGAAATTTCATCAAAATCTTCAACTATTGAGCTCAATCTGCTAGTCTGATTTGAGAAGCAACAAATGACCAACTAGGTGTTATATTTCAAACACGAAATTGGATTGGAACTAGGAGGTAAGCATCCCTCGAAGTATTAAACAAGTTGTTATTTCGACAGCATAATATTAGCATAAAAATATTCGATAATCAGCTCTTCAAACAGCAGCAATATATAAGCTTTAGTTGGCAAATGAAGCAACAAGAACTCTTCAAATTCCAAGAAGTTGAATCACTTCAACTTCCAAAAGGGACGCCACCTTTTTGCCTTTTACTTTTTGAAAATAAATATCATTCAACTTCCCCTTTAGGGCATCCATTTCATATTGCAACAATAAACATTTATTAAATACCAATGCTCACTTGACCCCTTTAAGTCCCTTTAAAACATCTTGAAGTCATCAAGTTTGTATGGGGTACAACTTCAAGACATGAAAAAATTGACTAAGTCTCAAACTCACCAAGGAGATAAATCCAAAACAATGCCCAAAGCGTAACTCCATGAATTGCTGTACTGAAGTAAACCTAATAAATGCCAACCGAACTAAAAGTTGATGATGATGTTGCTAAAAATGAACTTTACTAAAAATAGCAAATGCCAAAAATAGTAAGTTAACCAAAACCACCCGCAGTTTCTCAAATTGAACACCTAACCGCGAAGGATTGAATTGCTGCAACATAGATATCGGCCAAAAGATAGACTTGCTAAAAATAGCAAATTAAGGCAAATAGTAAGTCCATCAACATCCTCCTCAATGCCAACTCCAGTAGAATCTCGAAGAGGAAACCCTAGTTTTCACTTCCAGCTTAGCCTCACGGATTTCCGGAAATAGGCTAAATCCAAAGAAGAGGTATGGCCAAAATGGGGACATTACAGTCGCCCTTCCCAAAATTGCTTGTCCTCAAGCAATGCCACAACACTCCAAACTGATCCCACCAAACATATAGGATCCCGGGTCCCATGTCCATCTCTGAAAAACCCCACCATGCTGATGCTGCTCTACTCTGATCATACAAATGAAATCATTGCACCATAACTGCACTAACCATCCCTGCAACCTCAAAGTGATAACATGCCTTAAATTCAAGTTGAACAACATGGAAGGAATTGAATCAAAATCTAGCAGCGTCTCATGCTCAATAAACTCTGAGGAATTAACATCTGCAATGTCAATGTCAATCACCATTCTGAGAACAAAGAAGAATAATCTAAACAACTCAAAAATATTCTCATCAACATCACTCCTCAAAGCATCAAACCAAATCACAACAGCAAATGTGATTCCATCATAGCTGTTTGCGAAGGAAAAAACAGCTCTTTGCAAAGTCATAGCAACTGCATCCTCAAAGCTCCTTAAGGATGTATAATGCCTCCTCTGAGTAATTCTGACATATTCAAGAAAAACTCTGAAAACTTCCACCAATCTCTCCCTCAAAGTCTCAAAAAGTTGAACCAAATCAAGCAAAGGTTCGCTGCCCCAAACACTAGTGCAAGAGATTGTACAAAGAAAGCCACTAGAACATAACTTGAACACCATCCAATACTGATCTGAATCACTATGAAACACCATTACCCACTTTTGAAGCCAAAAATCATCATTGATAAAAGATTGTGAAAAGAAAAAATGAGTGTACCAGCTGCCCATGAAATTTGAAATGAACCACTTAAAGTCTGATTTTAGGAAAATCAGTGTGCAAAGAATTGAACAACTGCTGCAACACTAAAAATCAGTGTCCATAATAGCACAACTGCTCAGGCTCAAGGCTGGAAACATCCTCTCAAGAAACTCCAACCCAACATTAAACCTTCCTTTGTTCAAAATATCTCTCCAATTCACCAGTTGATGAGCAGAAAGAACCATCAAATGGTTGGTAAAGATGGGGGCCGCATCAAAGATTCTAAGAATTGAATCCTTATTTCTCCAAATATCCTTTTTTCTACTTGCAACAATCTCCATCAAGCCATGTTGAGAATTCCAAGCGTGAATTCCCAACTGCAAATAATCTCCAACACATTGGGAAGAATTCCCAACATATCTCCAAGAGCCATAGTGAAAGTCTCGAGCACACAAATCCATGTAGTCAACTGCAACCATCAATGCAAAGTTTGAACCTTTCATGACCAGCATTTTAGAATAATCCCTCATCAACAATGCACAATCTAGAAACCAAAGGGGCAAGTCTGAAAGTTCTCCCACAATTTGATGCATCTCTCCAAGACCTGACCTCATCAACCATTTTAAGATAGGTGGTACTCTTCCATTGGTTAATGCTGAGTGAAAACCAGCCAGTTCAAGTTTGAACACCATTAAATGCTCATTTACTATCCATCCCAAGAGAGTGTTGCTTGACATATAGAATGGATCCACCAACATTATCTTATGCTTGACTATAAAATTATGCATGTCAAAAACATAAAACTTCTTACCAATGCCATCCACATAGAAATTGTCAATCAACTCATAATTTAACAAATCATGTGAAGATGGTGGATTGTTGTACACAATCATAGAAACAATATTTCCTTCATCCTTTTCGTTGGTGTCTTCATAAAATTCATGCACATTTTCTTCAACTTGAAGATGCCCATCATTAGTTGCTGATCCATAGAATTTAGTGTGATGAATATCACACACATTACCAGTCATCACATCTAGCTCATGGCTGCAAGCTATCCCTTCTTGAGGCAAATTCTCTTCCCAACTCAAGAGTTCACACTCTTGATTTACCTTCCAATCACTATCAACATAATGAATCTCTATGGCATTATGCATTGTTTCAACATTATGGAGTTCATTTATTCCTTCAACTATTTGCTTGATCTCCATTAGCCTTGTATTAGCTTCTTGTTCCATAAGTGTGGCTGACATAGATGATTGATTTTCTGTTTTGCAAAAAGAGTGATGAGCTAAGGTAAGATCAAGGCAAAGACTATCAACCTCTTTCTCCTTCTCTTGATAGGCATCATAGGTTTCCTCAGCAAACTTAATGGCATCATCTCTATCTGAGAGCAAATGCAAATAATCTGTTTTTATTGATTCCAAAGCTTCTTTGATGGTTCGCACCATGGAAAGAGTGTCTCCACCCTTAACGCCATTCTGTCTCTCTTCAAACTGCAGCTCCCAGTAAAGTTCTTCAATACAATTGTGTGTGCTATCAAATCTTGATAACACCTTAACAATTTTCTCTTCTGAAACCAATAAGTTATCCTTCAAAACTTGCAGCTCTTTAGGCCCTTGATCCCAATCAGCAAAGAGACTACGCTCATCAAACATCAATTTTTCTGATTCGTTTTCATTGTCATGATTTTCAAAATCAGCTTCCTCCCTTCTTTTTTCACTACATAATTCCTGAATAGAAGGCTTGTCAACAATATCTTCAAGCAATGAATCATTATTGATTGATGCTCTTAAAGTCTTGGTAGCAACATACTCTGCTTTAGTGGCTACAACCACCTCGAAGGAATCTTTATGGAGCTTTGCCAAGCAAGCTTCTTCAAACAAATTAGTTCCTCTATCTTGACCTTTCAAGTTCTCATACTCTTCTTGTGCGTAATTCTGAAAGGCATCCAAACCATTTGCTGATTTTAAAACATTCTTCTCTTCAACATAAGAAATCACGTTCTCATTAGCCATTGCTGCAACTTCTCCTCCAAAGATCACTTCATTACTTGCATTGCAAACTGATTTTTGAACTTCATCAGGATCAAAGGGGAATTTATCCCACTCCGGTTCTTTATCATACCTTGGTGACATTGCACCCGGATCCCAAATGTGAAAGGTTTGATTGCAATGATCAATAGGAAAGAGATCATCATGCTCCTCTTGAACTATTGACTCTTTGAATGAGTCACTCCTCAACCCACTTGAACTGAAATCTTCATCTATAACTTTCTCCACAGATGTAGTTTGATAATCAAACCCACTACCACCCAAATCACTAGCATTATATCGGATTATAGAATCATCAAAGCTGGTTGCTTTGAATATTTTGTCATTCTTTTCTTCAATGAAATTATCTTGAGTAGATGTGTTGCTGATTTTATCATTAGTGCCCACATACATACCAAAGAAGTCTTCTTGGACACTTGTCATTAATTCTTCATATGGAATTGGCTCACCAACAAGTAGAGAATTATCTTTCACTAAATCTTCAACAAGAGGAGATAAAAACACATCGGAATCACCATCAACAACATCACTTTCGTAATGGTCATAAGCTGGTTCAAAGACACCATTAGTATTTGCTTCATCTTGCTCTTCTTCAACGTACTTATCCCACACAACTGTTCCACCAGCATCTTTTGAGAAGCCATTTGTCTGAAGATCTTCATTGGTTGAATCCTTATTAGGACTCAAGACTGCTGTAATGATCTTCTTACCATAACAATCTTCATTATTTCCCATCCCATGCAAGTCTAGGGATGTATTTTGGGACTCTAACTTAATCTCCTCATTTGCCAAGGTATCTTTATCAAGCCCACTTTCATTTTGAACCAAAATGTGCACCTTGCTTGTGTCTTCTTCAACACTAATTGACTGATTTTTCTTTTCAATTTGCTTACTTGTGGGCTGCAAACCACAAACAGATCCTTTTGCCTCTTCCTTCCTTGATTCTTCAACCATGGCAAGTTCTGCTTCTCTTTTAATTTTATTCTTGATGTAATTGACCACACCAACCTTTTCAGGATACCTAATCAACACACAATTCAAGTAGCAGTCAAAAGAAACATCATTCTTGAACTCATCTGACATACTCTGATATTCTGCACGGAATATGGAAGCATCATGTTCACATTCCCTCCTGAACTGTTCGACAAATCTGTTGATGTCCATTGTGGCAACACTAATTTTCGGTTCTTCCCAACAGGATGGCAGGAACTTCTGCTCTGATACCACTGAAATATGCTAACCAATTTTTTCGATGAATTAACACACATAACCAGCACTTAATCAACTCGGTTAGCGTTAGCTCCAAATAGAAAACTGAACTTGAAATGAACTCACACCAAGAATGCACACTCAATCCCAATGAGAGATAGGTGTTGTCATATGGCGGAGGAGCTAAATGAAAATACTTGAAAGAAAACTACTCAACGTCAAGAATGTGCACTCAAGATCCCACTGAGGGCGAGGTGCTAACATATGACGGAGTGTTGAATTGAAAACTAGAAACTGATAGGCGGATAACCAGCCATGAAAAGCATTTCCACACTACCACCAAACAGTGGGGGGAAAAGATTACAATTAAAACAATTCATCCGCTGTGGCGGGCATCCACAGAGCTGTGGGGATTCTCCACTATGAAAGTGGGTACAAGAGTGTTACAAATCAGATTATCCACACTGGCGGTAAACCATCCAGGGGTAATTTAATGACAAAACAATAAGTAATTGCAGAACTGGAAATGGTTGGATTAGTAATGCTTAATCTCAACCTTTACAAATTAAACTCTGCAGATTACAAATTACAATGATAGCAAGTGAACCTTAGAAAAAGAAGTATGAATTCTTACAATCATATAACACTCCAAAACTGAAGTATAAGACCAAAAACTGAGAATTATAACAGTCTGATATAAAAATCAGAATTCTGGAAATTCAAACCAGCTACAGAGAAAATCAATGAAATGTTCATAACTCACTTAATTCACCTCCGAATTGAATGCCGTCTTTTGCTGTGTCTTCTTAGAAGGTAGGCGAACATTTTTTGATCATCAAACAGCAACCAAACAGCAGCTTTATTTCTGGCACAAATCCCAATGCTTCCTTGAATGGTACGGCCTTGAGCAAGGGCGATTTTGACAAGTAAAAATCATAAACTCAAAACTAAAATCTGAAACTCTCCAAAGATGGTCGCCTTGGGTGTAGGAATGGATTGGAAAAGTACCCACAAGCAAATTAAATTCACTCCAAAAGCTGTATGCAAAAACCACTTTCAGCTGTGACAGCAACTTCAAAACTGGAAATTTCATCAAAATCTTCAACTATTGAGCTCAATCTGCTAGTCTGATTTGAGAAGCAGCAAATGACCAACTAGGTGTTGTATTTCAAACACGAAATTGGATTGGAACTAGGAGGTAAGCATCCCTCGAAGTATTAAACAAGTTGTCATTTCGACAGCATAATATTAGCATAAAAATATTCGATAATCAGCTCTTCAAACAGAGCAATATATAAGCTTTTGTTGGCAAATGAAGCAACAAGAACTCAAATTCAAGAAGTTGAATCACTTCAACTTCCAAAAGGGACGCACCTTTTGCCTTTACTTTTTGAAAAATAAAATATCATTCAACTTCCCCTTTAGGCATCCATTTCATATTGCAACAATAAAACATTTATTAATAATTAAATGCTCACTTGACCCCTTTAAGTCCCTCTTCTTTAAAACATCTTGAAGTCATCAAGCCTAGGCGTGGGGTACAACTTCAAGACATGAAAATTGACTAAGTCTGAAACTCAGTCCAAGGAGATAACCAAAAACAATGCCCAAGCTGCAACGATGAATTGCTAAAAATAGCAAACTGACAAATGCCAAAGAACCAAGTTGATGATGATGCTGCCAAAAATGAACTTACTAAAAATAGCAAATGCCAAAAATAGTAAGTTAACTTCAAAACCACCAGAAAGCCAAATTGAACACTGAACGCAAAGGATTGAATTCTGCAACATAGATACTGCCAAAAGATAGACTTGCTAAAAATAGCAAACTGCTATAAATAGTAAGTCTGCACAACATCCTCTGAATGCCAATTGAACAGAATCTGAAAGAGGAAACCCTAGTTTTCTACTTCAGCTTAGCCTACGGATTTCCGGAAATAGGCTAAATCCAAAAGAAGAGTATATGGCCAAAATGGGGGACAGAAAATATTCAATAAAACACTATAAAACCAAATGAAGGAGCTAGATATTGTAGATAAAAATCTAAATTTGATAAAATTATAATTTTATCCATCATAGAAAAAAATTTATGTGTTATACAGTAAACATCACTCTTTGAAATTGTTGTTTATTGTAAAAAACAAGTTATCAAAGGAGATGGAAAAATAAATGCAATGTCATTACAAAAATTAAAATATATATATTTATAAACTACAAATAAAATGTCACAAATCACTAGTTTGCACCATCTTCAAATTCCACATGGTTTAGTAGCTATAGGTATTTGAAAGTGAAAATTTACTTTAAAAAGTTCAGTTCAATGTCAAGTTTGGAAAAAAAGTGTAACCCACTATTGTAGGATCACCCATGTCATGTATTTTCATTGTGTATGCTTCATGTTTTTTGACATGTATGTTTGTTTATGTTTTCTAGCTACATATCATACATATGTGTGTGTGTGTTCCTTTGTTATTATGTTGGTTTGCCATATGATCTTGGATCTTGTTGGCTTGGGATCTCTCCCTATATCCTTCATCATCCTTTCTCTTCAATATTTGGAAAATTGGACCCCTCTTGACATATATTTTCTACTTTAGTGTGAGTCTAAGCCTAATTTCATACTCTCACTAAAGTGGGGGTAATATTATGGTAGGTGACATTAAAATTGCTATCCTAAGTTGATTTATGTGTCTCCACATTCTTTTGA
The DNA here is from genome assembly GCA_007258455.2 of Sequoia sempervirens. Classification (NCBI taxonomy): domain Eukaryota; kingdom Viridiplantae; phylum Streptophyta; class Pinopsida; order Cupressales; family Cupressaceae; genus Sequoia; species Sequoia sempervirens. The sequence goes on along the minus strand of VDFB02092445.1, from coordinate 33,723 downwards.
AAGTGTTCTAGGGGACATGAGGGACAAAACATTTGTTATTTATTCTTATGAAAAATTCTAATTGCAAATTCAAAGAGGTGGACCCATTATGGTGGTGGTTACTAAGCATCTTGTGACAATATTCATATTGGGCATCCAAACTTTTGGGTTAGGACCACTTGAGTGTGAATGTCCTTGTATGTTATTTGCATGCTTGCATGCTCTTGCATGGTTGAGCACCCAAGTGTGCATGTTGGTGCATGATTTTGCATGTAGTCATCAGAGCCTTCGTAGAGTTATGGAGAACTCAGGTTTGACCAATTCCTATTGGTTATGGGTTAGGCCTCCATGTGAAGGCCATGTGATAATTTAATATTTTATTCCATGTTTAATGGCTTTCCACTAAGGGAGCATGTTTTTTTTCCAGGAGGTTTTTCTTGTTGTTTAAGGATAAAATTTGTGGTATTCTCTCCCAAAAACTTCTATATATTGGATCCTTTGGATGGTGGTAACTTATTATGATTTCTTTACAAGTTGTCAGAAAGACAAAGTATTGTCGTATTGTAGAGAGGACTTTTGTATTTATGTACTATGTTGAAAATTAATAAAAACATTATATCTCTTTGGGTGTGGGGTTTTTTCCCGCAAGGTTTTCTCCATGTATATCTTTTGTCACTTGTGTTGATGATTGTGTTATTATAGATTTTTTCTTTCATTATTGCAATTATCAATCACTTAATCATTTTATGGCAATCTAGTAAACATAATTTTAGATTTGCATCCACATATTTAACTTCATATTGCTGCAAGTTATACCTTGATTTCCCACATTTGGTATTAGAGCTAATGGTTCTATTAAGAGAGGGACACCTTTCTTTTGAGTGTTGACGGGTTTTTGGTTGTAGTGGGAGCTTGTGCATTGTGGGTATTGTAGATTTGTGAAAATATTGCAAATCATGGCTTCTACCTCCCATTTGGATATTGATAAATTCAATGGAAATAGCTATGAGATGTGCAAGTTGAAGATGGAGGATCTCCTTGAAGAGAGAGATTAGTGGTTGGTAGTTTCTAATGAAAAGAAACTAGAATTAGTGTCTAATGAAGATTGGAAGAAAATGTACAAGAATGCACAAGGAACCATTTGGTTGTGTCTTACAGATTTCATCTTCTTGAATTTTTCAAAAGAAGCCACTACATACAATTTGTGGAAGAGGATAGGTGATATTTTTAACTAATAAGTTGTATCTCAAAACACATTTATATTAATTGAAAATGAAGGATGGTAATTCTATTGCAAAAAAAAAAAAAAATCTTTTAATATGACAAGTTAGCTTGTATCAGTAGATGTTAAGATAGAAGAGGAAGATAAATGTATTTTGATGCTTTTTTCTTTACCCAAATCTTTGGAAAATATAATTTTTGTTATAAGTGGTGGTGGTATAGAACCAAAGATGGATAGTCTCATTGCAATACTTCTTTTAGAAGAGATGAGGAGAAAGTCCATGGATGCAGGCTCCCAAGATGCCTTGCATGTGCAAGGAAGTTCCAAAGAAAAATGAGGGCCTAAAGGGGAAAATAAGATACACAAGTCTAAAGGATGTTCTAAAACCCTCAAGAAGAGCAGAGTAAAGTGTTGGAATTGTGGTAAGAGAGGACATGTAAAGGAGTGTAGAAAAAATAAAAGGAGTTCAGATGCTTCCATGGAAAAGTCCTCAAAAGATGACGATTTTGATGCTTTCTTTATTTTTGTTAACACTATTAGTGATGATTCATGGCTTATTGATTCATGTTGCTCCTACCATATGAATGCTCACAAGGAGTGGTTTACTTCATATTCAACTTATGATGGTGGAGATTTTTTCCTTGGTGATAACAACACGGAGAAGAATTTTGGTAAGGGAAAGGTAAAGTTGTGTTTTAGTGGTGGAAGGTTTAAAACTCTTGATCATGTTTTACATATTCTAGGACTTGTGAAAAAATTACTTTTTGCATCCAATTTGAATGATTCTAGTTCATGCATGTGATATTTGACAAGTCTAGTTGCAGGTTGGTAAGAGGGACTTTGGTGATTGCTAAAGTATTTTAGATAGGGAATTTATTTAGGCTTAATGCATCCACTTTTTATAATTATAACAATGTAGCAGGCATTGAAAATGCATGTATGTTGTGGCACCATAGATTGGGTCACATAATTGGAAATTTTCTTAAGACTATTTTGAATAAAAAGTTGGCTGACGGTCTTTCTAATTATTCTGTTGCTAAATATAATTTTTGTGAGAATTTTATCTTTGGTAAACATAATAGATCATCATTTCCTAATGGGACTAATAAAGCTAATAGACTATTAGTGATCATTCATTTAGATGTGATTTGACTAGTGGATGTTGAATCTTTTAAAAGATATCGATATTATGTTACTTTCATTGATGATGTGTTGAGATACACCTAGATTTATTTTATGCATGAAAAATCTTAATTTTTCACTAATTTTTAGGAATTTAAAGCCTTTGTTTTGAAGAAAATGTATTAGAAGATAAGGGTTTTGAGATCTAACGATGGGGGTGAATACTATTCTAGGAAATTTTATGAGTTCTATAAGCATGTAGGTATTGTTTGACAAAAGAATACACCTTCTACACCTCAAAAAAATGGGGTAGAAAAAAGAATGAACCAAACCTTAATGGAAAGAGCTAGGTGCATGTGGAGTGGTGCTAAGCTTGATAGATGCTTTTGGGTAGAAGCTATAAGTACTGCATGTTATTTTGTTAATAGATCCCCTTGTTCAACTCTTGTTGATAAAAATCCTTATCAAGTGTGGATAGGTAGAAAGCCTTCTTTTTCACATTTAAGGGTCTTTGGTTTTGAGGCTTTGTCCATGTTCTTCAAGGGAAGCATTCTATTTTGGATCCAAAAGCACATAAATGCATCTTTAATGGTTATGGTGAGAATGTAAAAGGTTATAAGATTTGAAATCCACTAACCCATAAAATGGTTTTCTTTAGATATGTGATTATCAGGGAGTTTAGATCTTACTTAGGTGAAGAACAACCAAAGAAGAAAGATAAGAAAAAAATAGTAAACTTCAAGACAAAGATTGAGAAGCAAGAAGATGTGTATGTGGTTGAACCAAAAGATGCATAGGAGGATAAGAAGAAGAGGGTTTAGAGAGTTCATATGATGTGCATGATGAGCATGTAGATGAAGAACAACAATAAGAGCCCCTTAATCCTATCTTGAGAAGATTCATAAGGTAATAAAATCCAATTGACAGGTATATCCCATCTGATTTTCGTTGTGTATTTGCTTTGTTGAGTATTGACGATTGAAGATTCATAAGGTAATAAAATCCAATTGACAGGTATATCCCATCTAATTGTTGAGTATTGATGATTCTATAGGGAGGTTGTTTCTTTAGAGGAAAGTGAGTCTTGGATGCAGGCCATGTAGGAGGAGATGATGGTTTTGGATAGTTGTGATACATGAGATATTGTGATTTTTCCCAAAGTAAAGACTCCCATTGGTTGCAAGTGGGTATTTAAATAGAAAATAGGATTTATTATATATATTATTTTGATAATTCCCTGGTTTATATCTGGTATTCATTTCCTCATACAGCGTGCTAGCTTCTTTTGATATCATTAAATCTCTATTTGAGGTTGGTTCAGCCTTGCATTATCTTCAATCTTGTTTAGCTTGTGACCTTCCTCTGATTTCGCTATTACATTTTGAGCTCATTTCTCCAGCACCCTTGTCTAGTTTTCAATAAATGTATTTGAGGGATGTCAAATTGTTAGAGAGGGTGTCACCCCTCATTCATGCATTACTTCAGCCAGACAATCTTTCTCGTTTAATCACGTCTTAGTTTCTAGGGTTAACAATTCTTTCAAATTTGATAAGGCAATGGCTGTAGGTAGCTCAATTGAAACTTCCTTATTTGGCGTCCTCTGTGCGGGCTTCCCATTGATGTAATATCTTGCGCAACCATTTTCTCATTTATTTATTGAATACTATTTAATATCTTTGTTCCTCATTGGGCACCATGGAAAAGAAAGTTTAAATTCTATTAATATGGGTTGGCAGTCATGCATTATTTGTTAAAAACTTCTGTATGTAGGAGATTTAGTTTGTAACGATATGGTTCCAGACCACATTGCTTGCTGTCAATTAAATCTCTTGATATCTATGGTAATCTTGAGTAAATTGTATCATATCGAACCTCTTCCTTTGTGTGTGCGTCGGCTGGTTTATTTCGTTAATTGTGAACTCTAAGATTTCGATACTTTTTCCTTTGGTATGGACTAAATGATATTAGTACTCTCTTTCCTTGATTCACTTTTGGTGATGCTTCTTGTCATCAAAGAATGAACTATAAGTTAACGGGATTAGATATGGATCACACTATTACACAGTATTCCTTTGGTATTAAGCTGAATGCCCTTCATGCACCTTAGTTAGAATATATTTTATGTTAGTGAAGGTTGTTAGCAATTGTTTTCATTCAGTTAACCTTAGCAAAGTACAGTTAATGGAGGAACTAAGTTAAGCCATATATATATACATATTAGAGTGTAGTTGCAAGAATTAGGAAAGTTTATTTTGTTTAATTGTTATGTGAATGCGTTCTAAATGAAGAGAAAGGAGATTTATCAATTTAAACGAAAGATAGATTATGATAGTGGAGTATTTAAATAAATGTATGAATATTGATTGCAGGTATATATATAGTTGTTAATTGATATATAATTGTTAATTGATACATAGGTATTATTATCGTTGTTTCTATTTTAATTTTTGTATTCTATTTTTATAATAAGTCTTAATAAATGAGCACCTGTATATATATATACATGTACGTAAGCATGAATCTTGTTAATGAATATTGTTGCCTTTGCATTATACAAACATAGTTGTTATATATATATTAGAAGAGAAAGTAAATGTTCTTGAAGAATGATCTATTTTATTAAAGAGTTTCTATTTAATTAAATATTAATAATTGGGAATATGAATCTTGTAGTGTTACTTTGAAATCTACCTTTCCTATTATTGTTTTAAGTTATGCTGATTTTATATTATGTTGATATAGACCAAAAGAATAGATTGTGGGTTAGTGCTGTAATTGTGGATGTTGATTCCAATAATAGATTGTGAATTTAGTTTTATGTTATGTTATTGTGTGTAATGAATGTTAGAGTCCTCTAGAGGTTAGGGAGATTTGTCCCTTGATAGTCATTTACCTTGCACAAATATTTTCCTATGTAATTGGTCTTATGGAACTTGTGAGCGGGAGGGATGATGCCTCACTTTGTGATTCGTTGGAACCTTGAGTATGTGCAAGTGGTGATGTTTTTAGTTTCATTGGTTTGCATGTTGTCAATAGGGGAGTGGCTTTCAGTGGGGATCTAACACACAAAGGGGTGTCAGGGTAACTCACTGAGAGTATAATCAAGTGATAACCTAAAAAGAATTAGGGGAGGTTGGGGTAGCTCTTACATTAAATAAGATAAAAGATGCCTCTCTCATGACTCAAGCACTTTTTTAGGCTTGAGGTGAGATGGGAAGGCCTAGAATGGAAAGATCAACTACCTGGTCCAACTGGAAGGTATGTTGAACTGCTTAGTTTGTATGGGGGTTCGACGACCAGTAGAGGAAGCCAGGGTAACCTAGGATGGGGGTCTGGTAGCCTAGGAATGTTATGCCAAGGTAACCCAACAAATTATGCGATGAAAATCCTCCTACAACAACTGAGTATCCTCTTGATATGAGTCTCTCTTTGATGTGGTATGCCTCTAGAAGTGGTGTTCAGTTGATTAATATTGTTCTATACTTGATCATTGTTGTTTTGTCAGCCTAGTGTACTATGTTGTCTTTGTCTGATAGTCATGGTGGGACAATTTGCTACCTCCTAGCACAGGGGATGGACCTCTGGGTCCACATGGTTGGATGGAACGTGTTTCATTCTCCATTAGGTTCCCTTCTCTTGTACATGTCGTGGCGACTTCACTTGATCCGAAGACTTCTACACTGTATCTGCTCTTGGGATTTGTGATCCTTGTATTTGTATATGTACTATATCTCTATCAGTATCATGTATCATGTTGTTGAGTACTCCTCTCATGTAACGAGGAGGCATTATTGTACAAAATGTAATATTAAAGATGGAACTGATGTAACACTCTATTATGTGATGAATTATGTATTCAAGGATATTGTACCGATTAAGTGGAATGAATGTAATTAGTTATAATTTAATGCTTAATTTATGGTTGTATGTTATGGATTACTTGAATATATGTTATGTGTAGATGTGATGTTTAATGGATGTTATAATTTGGTTATTAGTAAGCTTTATGGTTTTGTTAATTTAGATGATGGGAACTTCATAATTTACACGTATACCTTAGAGGACATAGGAAAGTTTATGTTCAATTTCAATCATGCAACTTTTCACACTTTAAAAAAAAAATTGTTCCATTTTCTATTGCTAGTGTGTTCTCTAGGGTTCACGGCGGGGGCGTTACAGGACCCATATGAATAGAAGAGTTGAATCATATTATTTGCATTATGAAAAAGAAAATGATGAATCCATAAGCCCATCAAATGATGGGAAAAGTAATGCAAATGAAGTTGTTTCAGCCTCCTTGTCTACAGTAGAAATGCAATCTTTCAATTTTTCCTATGAAGAAGAGCAACTTGAGGATGTACAACATAAAGATAAGGTATTGAATATCCTTCCACTAGAGTGAATGCAAATTAATTATGTATTCTTCATGTTTTCTGAGCCAGATGATACTGAAGTAAGGTTGCGAGAAGAGGTCAGGAATGATTTTTCATTTGAATCTTTTCATTTTGAAAATGTGAATACCAAAATTTTTAAACAAGATCTGGAAGATGAGGTTAAAGTAGCCATGTTGAAAGTGGTCAAATAGATGGATGCAATGAGCCTCATATTGTGTGTATTTCGAACTGGTGCCTCAATTCAAGTGATGATGAATTTTTGTGTGGAGAAGAGGCTATTTTATCTGATTTGCAACTTATAGGTGAGAATGATGAAGTGGGTCACACAATACATGAATTAGTTCCAACACAGAAAGAGAATATCATTCCAATTGGGGGTGATTTTCAGTCACATAAAAATATTATTCGCAATGCTGAATGTTTAGATTGATTCACTTCCAATTTTACATATGGCTAATGGTTGGTCTTCTAGTGATTCAATTGGTTGATTTTAGGAATGGGACACTAATTCATCTACTGGAAGGGATGGTTATATGTAAGAGCATGTTGAGCAAATTTTAGAGGATTATGATGCAAAGTGGCTGTTTGGTTCTAAAACATTACTTAGAAATTCATTTTGCTTCACAAATGCAAGATTCTTGTTTTGGATCATAGGATGGTTTCAGAGTTTACAAGTGCTTCATGGGTACACCTCTCTTTTCCACTCGGGCATTTATTTTTCCCAACCTATTAATGGATTTGCGTGATCATCCTGGAGTCATTTGAGGTAGGGTTTGTTGGCATATGGCTTGAGGAGATTGTTTATGGCTTCTAGTGTTGTCATTGATGGAAATTGAATTCATTATCTCGATCCACAGATCAGGATCTACTTATGCCAGTAGGAAATATAGAAGGCAGTGTGTTACTAGTAGAAAGCATGAAGAACAGGGTATCCGGTCAGTTAGTCGATTTGTATGCTTCACTAGATCATCATTTTGAGTTGTAGATCTATGCGAGAGTTTGTTAAGCATCTATACTATCTTGTTGTTAAGTTTTGTGGTATTGCATTAATTGGTGTACAAGTTAGGAGATTCGAAAGAATTATTTTCTATTTATTTTCTCATTGTGGCCGACTCAAAGAATGTAGCGTGTCCCAGATGTAGAAGGAATAATTTCTTAATTGTTTCTTGTGTTAGTTATTTTTTTTGGGTCCTAGCTATAGTCTAGCTGACTTTGATGGGCATGCATTAAATGTAACTTGTGATTTGAGCCGACTATTGGATAATATTTCATGTTTTGTTAAAGCCGACTTGAAGTGGTTAAATCTTTGTTAGTGGATATATATATGAGATTAGTAATTCATTTTGTATAGTGTGCAATAAGTGAAGTATGAAGTGTTTGTATGTGAAGAGCAGAGCAGATGTGTGTGGGTGAATAATAGAAGATCTATTGAGTGAATTGTGTTTGTGCAGCAGAAGGGTTTTTGTGTAGCGGAGCAGAGCAAAGAAGAAGTGTGAATTGGACATAAGGTCTTGAATCTGTTTAATGTGCCTAATTGGAACTAATCACAGACATTTGTAGATTCTATCTTCTTAGTTCAACTTCTTGTTGTAATACAAAAATTTTGTAAGGCAGCGAGCCTTCTTTATTTTGAGTAGTGAGCTCTAGGCAGTGTGCCTGAATGCATGTGCATTCCCTTTTTTTCATACTTTTAACAGAGTATAAATTGTGGATTAATCTCCACTGTGGTTTTCCCCCTAATAGGGTTTCCACATAGAATATTGTTGTTATGGTGCTTTGATTATCTTGTTCATGTGCTTGCATCTTTATTTTTGTTTATGTGTTACAAATGGTTTATGATCATAATTAAAAGTTTGAATATTGCTGAAAGCTGATTCACCCCCCCTCTCGGTGTTCCCTGAGTCCAACAATTGGTATCAGATCAAGGTTCCTTTGTAGAAGTTTAATAGCTTGAGGTGGATCTTGAATTGGAATGGACTCTGGTGGTCTTCAATAGTAGCTTATGGTGGCACTTGATGATCTTGATCAATCTAAAGCGGAAGTCATCAAATTAAAAGAAAATCTTGTGGATGCTAAGAAATTCATTCAATCATTGATGGATAAAATCAATGAGTCAAGAGAAAAGAGAAAGGAACTTTATGATTTGCTGAAGCAAAAAGAGAATAAAAGCTTGGAAGATGATCACCTGAATCAAACCCTAAAAGAGATAACAGGAGAATGTGAAAAACTTGCTAGGAAGAATGCTACTCTAAAACTTGAAATGGAATTTGTGGTGATGAAGCTAACTAAGGATATTGAAGAAAGAAAGAAGAATGAGGAAAATCTAGCCCAGTCTTTAAAATAAAAGTCTAAAGAATGTAGTAGGGTAAACAATGGTATCATTTAGTTGGAGATTAAACTGTAACAATCCATAAATATTAAACAAGAGCTTGAAAGACAAATAGTTATTCTCAGTGATGAACTCACTACTGCAAATGAGTACAAGGAAAAATTCAGACTTAGTTATGCTAAGCTTGACAAGTTGACTAAAGGATAGAAGGATGCAAATGATAAGCAAGGTCTTGGCTATGAGAAAGGAGAAAGCTCCAGATCTGAACGCAAGGATTCCAGACAAAGAAACCAAATGAACAAAGGTAGAAGGTATCCAGCAAGACAACCCAATGCTCAAAAGTTTAATGGTTACTGCTTTGCTTGTAATAAATTTGGTCATATGGCTTCACAGTGTAGAAGTAAAATAAATTCAAGTAGTCCATCATTTTCCAGTTAGTGTTATAGTTGCAAAAAGTTTGGTCATAAGTCAATTGAATGCAGAAGTATGTTTGTCAGTGTAAGGAATGTTAAATGCTATACTTGTTGAAGATTTGGGCATGTTGCTAATCAATGCAGATCAAGAGGAAATCAGTGGAATGAGTGGCCTAGATAGAGAAATTTGGTGTGTTATAGTTGCAACAAATTTGGTCACATTGCAAGATTCTGTAGGGATAGAAACATGGATAGAAGAGGTCTGGTATACAGACGAAGAATTTCATAGAAAAATGACAAAGGAAAAGGGAAAGTGTCTATGGAAGAGATAAGAGATCAGATGAAGAAAACATGGGTAAAGAAGAGTGAATCTAATGAAGGAAATAACCCTGTACTGGAAGTAGCCTCTGGTAATTCCTCCAGAAATTGATCTCAGGCCATTGGCCTAGGGGGAGATTTTCAAGAAAAATATTTTAATCCACTGTTAGTAGTTGGCACTGGAATGCAGGAAATTGTCAATAGTTGTGAAAAAAGTTTGCAAATGCATCAGTGATCACTTTTGCAGAAGTATGAGAAGTAGAAGGTCCGCAAATGAATTTTTCTCTTGCTATCTGAGAAAACAGAGTAACCAGAACTCCTAGGGCTAAGTATTTAATGAGTTAAAAATTGTAGGTGCGAAGTTATAAAAGGGTATTGGGAACCCTCATTTGTCACTTTGCATTGAAGAAGAATAGAAGGAGAGCCTTTGTAGCGAATTTTCAAAGGGATAAAGTAAATTTGTTGGTGAATTCTTTAGGTATTTCAGTTGCTTGTAGAATTTTGAATTTTGTGCTTGGTAGAAAACCTTGTTCGATACAGAAAGTAAAATGAAGCAAATCAAAGGAACATTGACTTTGGATGAATATAGTAGTAGGAAGATTAGGGATGTAAGAAATTTTTTGCTAGTTGGTGAATTGAAGTGGCTTGAAGGTATGAAACACAAAAGTTTGGACATTTGGAATGAGTTTCCTTATTTTGTCAACACAAAAGTGGTCAGGTTTATCTTGAACAGACTGGATGATGATATCCTTACTATGGATAAACCCTATCAAATTTCAAAAGAAGTGATCAGGAATCTAACAGGATTATGCAATATTGGAGATGTTTCGAAAAAGAAGTCAATTTAGAATCAAGTGGTCGAAACTCTAACTAGAGTAACAAGAGATTAGAGGGCTCTAGTAATTTCAACGATCAAAGATCTAATAACAAAGTATATTGCACATGGGATTTCATACAAAATTTTCTTTAGAAACAGGGAAGGATCAACCTTGATAGGCGTAGTATATATTGCTCACAAAATGATAATGGAAGATGAAGGGGTATGTGCGGTGGATAATGATGGGCCAAAAAGGGCAATATGATGGGTATGTGGTCGACGCTTTTAACCTAAAATTGATGGTAAAACGAAAAGGGTTTTTTAAAGGAGATTCTCAACTTCCACCAATATAAATTATTCTTTTTACTTTGAATTTAATAAGTAATTATTATTCATTTTCATTCAAATTATGACTAAAGTCCTAATCGATAGGCTGATTGAAAAACATCTATACCTTTTAAACAATATCACATTTTTTGAATCCAAAAAATGTGTCACATTCTATGCTTCACATACTATAGGATTAAAAAAAGAAAAAATAAATTTCATGAAGTTTAGACCAAGTTAAGGTGGTCAGACAAACGAGTTTTTATATTTTTTAAAATTTGTAATAAAAAATTCATGATTAATTATTTACTTGGAAAAAAATTACAAAAAAAAAGCATCACATTGGGACATGAGTCCCTCTACTTATATCTAAAATCTTATAAAAAAATATTATCATCTTATTGTGGTTAGGGTGGTTAGACAGACACCTACTTATTTTTTCCCTGAAATTTAAGTACCACTGCATTGATCTTTCAAATTCTCTCAAAATAGATTTTTTTTTTTAAACAAACCTAGCAGTTTAGGAAACCAAGCATTCAATTTCTACAAATTCTATTCTACATATTTTTGAAATAAATATAGATAACTTATTCAAAATTACTAAGTTGCCTTAACTTTTGGATTTTTATGATTTTTGCCACTCTATGTTTATTTTTCCTTGATGATCCTACACATACCAAGACTTTGATCTATGTGGATTGCTGAAGGATCAGTTGATGGAAAATGTGCAATTGGAAAAAGATGTAGACTACCCCTTTAGGTTTGGTACCCTAGTTATATGCATTATGATGTATTTTCTGAATTGCTTGCCTCAGAATGATAACATGGTATAGAAGGAAAATGAACCCGTTTGTAAGCAAATTTTTAAATATTTCAATACTTTGGAAAATTGTGAGCAATTTTATGGAAATTTCTTTAGAGAATTGTTGGGAAAGTTTGGAATAGTTGGCATCTCCCTTCTGGTAAGAGTAGTTGAAGTTGGATTCTCTTCCGGTAAGGTGGAGAAGAAGAAAAAAAGGGCTCCAGAGTTTGCAGATAACATTTCCCCGGCACACAAATCTCCAAGAACTAAAGGAAAAGGAAAAGAGAGTAATTGTGGATATACCAGATGAAGATTCTGATGATTACACTCCAAAAGATGAACCAAAATCAGTGGAACATGATGTAATGATAGCAGAAGAAAGCGATGAAGAAGGTGCTCTATTCAAAACAAAGATACTGCAGATTGTTCAGGATAAAGATGGAATGCAAAAGATTGTTGACATATGGTTAGATGGACCATCATATGAACATGACTTGATTGAAGACACTCTAGGAAGTTACTTTGTGCATAACAAATTTGAATTGGGAAGTTTACAAAATGTATTTCCAGAAGAGTTGATCAAATGTATCAGGGAGGCTATGGCCTCTGTGCCTCAGGACAGGAAAGAGGAAGAAGTAATTTTACATTTGAAGGAGCAGTTTAGGCTATCTCTCACCAAACTAAAAAAGAAAATGAACGTGTTAAGGCAATGCATTGACTTAATGAATAAGATCTACAATTATTTCCTTCGGTGGCCTCATGTGGTTGGTAAATACAAGGACAAGTTGGAGCAAATTGAGAGTGAGTTAAGAAAAATTGGTCAAGATTACAATATGTTTCAGGACCAGGATGGAGCAGTCAAGAAAAAGATTCATGAGTTGCAGGTTGAGCATGCAAAGGTTCACTTTTCTAGAACACCCTTATGGACACTTTTTGGAAAGTGAAGGATCTAATTGAATGCAGATTGGAGCAACAAATTGAGATTCTAAAGAAAGGAAAGAAGTTGGAAGAAGCGATTACAATTCTAGAATCCCTCATTCATATCATCAACCAGACATCAGAAAACAACAGTTTGATGATAATTATTGGGATTGTGGCATATGCTTGGAAGAAATTTCTTCCAAAGATGAAGTATAAGTATAAAATAATTTTTTGATTTGTGCAACAGTTGTAATTTCTCAAATTTTGATCAATTTTTGCATTAACAAAGGGTGAGAGAGTGTAGTGTAAATTTTAGCAAAAAGGAGAGTAAGCAATAAAGTTTTGCATTGATGTCAAAGGGGGAGGAGAGCAGTGAAAAATTCCTTGACATTGTAAGGGGGAGCAGTGTTTTGTTGTGTTTTGAAATTTTGAGTTTTGGTTCCGACACTTAGTTATTTTTCACTAAGTGCTGCCATCAATGCCAAAGGGGGAGATTATTGGGATATGGCTTGAGGAGATTGTTTATGGATTCTATTTTTGTCATTGATGGCAACTGAAGTCATTATCTCAATCCATAGATCAGGATCTACTTATACCGGTAGGAAATGTCCAAGGTAGTGTGTTACTGGCAAAAAGCATGAAGAACATGGTATCCAGCTAGTTGGTTGATATGTATGCTTCACCGAATCATCATTTTGAGTTGTGGATCTCTGAGAGAGTTTCTTAAGCATCTATACCATCTTGCTATTAATTTTTGTGGTATTGCATTAATTCGTGTACGAGTTAGGAAATTCAAAAGAATGATTTTTTGTTTATTTGCTCATTATGGCTGACTCAATGAATGTAGTGTGTCGCAGATGTATAAGGAATAATTTATTAATTGTTTCTTGTGTTGGTTTTTTTTTTTTTTGAGTCCTAGCTATAGTCTAGCTGAATTTGATGGGTGTGCATTAAATGTAACTTGTGATTTGAGCCAATTGTTGGAGAATATTTCATGTTTTGTTAAAGCCGACTTGAAGTGGTTAAAACTTTGTTAGTAGATATATATATATATATATATATATATGAGATTGGTAATTCATTTTGTATAGTGTGCAATAAGTGAAGTACAAAGTGTGTGTATGTGAAGAGCAGAGCAGATGTGTGTGGGCGAATATCAAAAGAACTGTTGAGTGAATTTTGTTTGTGCAGCAGAAGGGTTTTTTTGTAGCAGAGCAAAGTAGAGCAGAAGTGTGAATTGGACAAAAGGCCCTGAATTTGTTTAATGTGCCTAATTGGAACTGATCACATGCATTTGTAGATGTTATCTTATCAGTTCAAATTCTTGTTGTAATCCAAACAATTTATAAGGAATTGATTTTTCTTTATTTTTAGTGAGCTCTAGGCAGTGTGCCTAAATGCATGTGCATTCCCTTTTGTTCATACTTTAAACAGAGTATAAATTGTGGATTAATCTCCAGTGTGGTTCTTCCCCTAACAGGATTTACATGTAAAATATTGGTGTTATGGTGCTTAGATTATCTTGTTCATGTGCTTGCATCTTTATTTCTGTTTATGTGCTGCAAATGGTTTATGATTAGAATTAAAAGTTTGAATATTGTTGAACACTAATTCACCCCCCTCTCAATGTTCCCTAAGTCCTACAGGGTTTTCATGACCATGTACAAATTAGGGGTTTTTGTTTTGCTGGTAGTGTAGTTGTTTCATTTCCTATTTTTTCCTTGTTTTTGGCTTGTTCTATCTCCTTTATCCCCTATGATGTTTGACTCTGTTGCCCAATGGATTTACGCACCAGTCCACACATTGAGTTCTAGGTTCCTTGCTTTGTCCTTCCCATTCCTTGTCCCCAATCAAAGCCTATTGTTACCACAAAGTTTGAACTTAAAAAATTTCAAATTTTAGGTGCACTCCTTCACACATCTTTGAGCTTGCCAAACAACAAAAAAAATTAATTTTCAAAATCCATTAAAGCAAGTGTAAAATACTCTTATAGGCATGATCGTGACATGGTTTCAAAGTTTTCAATTTTGAAGCTCAAGTTAAATTTATTAGAGCACTATAAAGTTTGATATTTTCCAAAGTTAGTAAAGGTGAAATAATTTCAAAGAGGGCATGGTTATGAAGTTAATATTTTAGAACAAATGAATTTACTCATGGAGAGCCCCACCCTTCATTGTGGTTGGTTTCATAAATATTTGAACCTGTGACTTCAAGGTTTTGGAGTTAGTAATAGCCACGATTTCCTGACTCTCTTTATTGTCGGGAGTTTTAAAGGTTTCATAACTCCAAGACTACCGGAAAAGCTGATATACTTACTGAGAATGTTCATGGTTTCCACTTGGTTTACTCCTGCTCACCATGGAATTGTATCCAAGGAACTTTGAAGCTCTAGACAATGATAAGTTGTAGTGGTGGCATACCACGTAAGCTATATAGAGGCATGCATTTGCTGAGGATAATGACAACACAGAGGAAATAACATCGTCATTTCACAAATCCAATGAACTCAAGCATGTTGTCGGTGTTGTATTTCATGAGAACATGTGGAGTCTGAGACCTTCATAACAAGGATAGAAACATTGTTGAGGCTGACATGATCAATGAGTTGCTGATAGATTCTTATAAAGCTTGCAAGGATGTGAAAGGATAGATATAGCATGGATTAGGCAGTGATTGCAGAATATGTATCAAATATTTTTAGAAATAAATACAATTGGCAATGCAAGACTGAAATTCCATAGTCCTTGTGAGCATTCTCCCAACCCGTGTGCACCTTCGAATGAGGCACGTGAAGTAGTTGATAGGATACTCAATGAAATGTTGTCTCATGAGCCGCATAGGCCACAAAATGTGCACTAAATAAATCTGTTGAAAAAGTTTGAAATTCATGAGCAAATATAAAGCACCAGATCATTTCTTTAAAGTAATTGAGACTCTTCCTATGACAGTCCATCCAATGACATAGTTCACAATTGGTATCATGGTACTTCAGATTCAAAATGAGTTCCAAAAGGCATATCAAAAAGGAATTCCAAAGACAAAGTATTGGGAACCAACATATGAGGATTCCCTGAATCTCATTGCACAAGTGCCTATCATTGCCGCTTTTATATACCGAAGGATTTTCAAGGATGGAAAATTTATTCCTCCAGAAGGGACCCTTGATTATGGTGCAAATTTTTCTCACATGCTAGGTTTTAATGATGAAACAATGCATGAATTAATGAGATTATATATTACTATTCATAGTGAAAGGAGGAGGACTAAGTTGGAGTGGCTCTGGCAATAAAACTTATGATTTCCATTATTTCCAATGCCTGTAGTGGTAAAAGTAGTGGTACAATGAAAGTCAGGTCTGAAACAATGCTGAAATGATAACATTTTGTGAGAAGTTGGTGTCTGCAATTTCCCTCCGCTATAGGGATTTAGTATCCAAGATCACACCATTTCTAGAAAATGATGAAATCATTTTAGAGAAGGGAAATATTATCTCAACGCAGTTGATGGAAGCATATAGAACCATGACAAAGGAATATACACTGTGAGGAGCCCAAAATATTCCTCTTTTTGTGAGATATGATCATAGAGGGAATGGTTATATGCTGAAAATTTTAGTAAAAGCCAATATAATACTTTCAAGCACTCACGAAATAAAAGGGATATCCATCAAATATAATGGTAGGAAATTATTGTGGGTGATATGTTCAGATAAAAATCTCCTCATTATTGTCCGAGTTGATAGCAATATTTTTACCATTGTAACGAATTATGAAATGGTAGGTCGTCAGGCATATTGGAGTAGGTAGTAAGTTTTGTGGTTTTAGAAACCTCATGATTTTCCTGACAACCAAACATACCAGCACCGAAATATTTGGGATTCTTGAAGATTTTCTTATTTACCTATTAAATATCCCACATTTGTTGAAAGAAAGGTGGCCAAAAATGTCTTTGATTTTAATTTTTGCATTGACAATTGATGGGAAATTTCGTGCCACTTGTTGTAAATGGTGAGCTTTATGTTTGAAGGCTTCGAGGGGATATAAAAAGTGAATTTTTATTTTAGAATTTCCACAAAAAGACACCCAGTTAAATGAGGAGAGATGTAAAATGCAAGAAGCCTTGTCAATTCAAAATTTAGAAGTGCCTACCTCTATATTGGAATCAGTTACGAAGCATGAGAAAAGGGAGGAGTTTCTTTGTAACTAAAAGAAAAGAAATAGTTATGTAAAAGAACTTGTGACAACAAAATTAAAGGTTTTCATTTAGGGGAAAACTGAATGTCTTCGGAAGGATTATTTATTCAAAACCAAAAAAAACCCAAGAAGCAATTACAAACAGTGAGAAGATATAAAAGAGGTTATTTTGTAAATGAAGGGGATCTTCTTTTTGTAGCTATTCGGGGGGAATAAGGAGCAACGCGGTTTTCTTTTCATGTAGTCTCATTGTACAGGGAGATGAGTCTGTGAACTCATGTTTTGTCAATGGAGAAATAAATAAAATATTTTGAATCTTTGAATTTCTTAATGTTTTCTTTAGATTGAAATGAACTGTATTTCTTTGTGGTCACTCTTCAATGTTATTCTATTTTAATGGGCTGAGCATGTATTTAATTTTGGAGCTTTGAATTTAGATTAAATCATCTCTTGAAAAGAGTCTACTATTCTTTCTCTTCCTAGATAACCTCTATGTGTGTGGGAGAGGTGAACTTTGTGTCATTTTTTTGCATTCACTTAACTCTAAATTTAAGCTATCGCATCTACTTTCATGGTTATGGGTAGATGTCAGTTAGCCTTTTCTGCTTTCTGCTTTCTGGTAAAAAGAATATCTGAGTTTTTCTATTCATTGCATATATATCGAAGGTAGTTGTGCCTTGTAAAACAAGCAGAGAGAATTTGCAAATACCATTGCAAGTGACTCAACTGTTGTTCATGTTGTCATTTGTGTGGGTAAAAGAGTATAAACTTGAAGTGACAACTCTGTTAACCAATAGTCTTGAAACCAAGAGATAATATATCCTTTCATCTGTCCCTTCCAATCATTTTAGTCAGTTCCATCGAACATAGGGATTGTGAAATTATGTGCCATCAGACCTTCCTTAAGTGGTTAAGCTTTACACCAAGGAACCAAAGCTATGATACCAATTGTTAAACAAGTGCAAGACAACTAAGAGGCGAGGTTAATCAGTTGTCACACAATTCAAACTTAATACTTCAATGCTTATCAATTCCACAACCACACTATTCTATTATTAAGTAAGAGCATGAAACACAAATAACAGAAAGTAAGTCAACACAATGAACACCAGATTTTTATGTGGAAAACCCAATAAGGGAAAAACCACGGTGAGGGTTAACTCATAGTATAAAAGATTAAAAAACTGAATACAGAGGCTCACTGCTAAGGGCTCACTTCCCAGAAGAGGACTCACTGTCCAAGTACAAAGGCTCACTACCTATAGAAAGGACTCACTGTCCAACAGGGAGGCTCACTACCTATAGATACAAAAGAGAATAAAAGATCCACCACAACAATTAACACACATCCCAAACTTTGAATAAGGATTGTAGAAACCTTTAGCTCACTACCTTTAGGAATCCAATACAATGAAGTACTGTTGTCTCAAATCACTAACACACACACTTCTGCTCTTATGATTTGTGGCTCACTTTTTTCACTTTGCATCACATTGTCATACAGTTCTTCATAATTTGACTTGCTTTTATACCATCCTCAACCTTAGAAACTTTCTCCAAGGTTGGCCACAAATACCTCATTTTATAAATTAAAATTAGGTCAGCAACTCAACATTCCCACTGTGGAAAGGAATGAGAGTGGACCAATAAAACATTTAACCAAGACCAAAAAATAATGTCTTTGATCAACCATGTATGCTTCCTCAATTTAATTTTATTCTTCGAATGAAGTGTAAAAACCAAGTCATCCAAACCTAATGAAAACATAAATGAACATTAATGTACATGCTTCCCAACAAGAATATGACACATAGACTCCACAAAATGCTTCATTATGCATGAGAATACATCTCATATTTCTTTAGATACATCTACAATAAATGCAATATGCTTCAAACTTTGAACACCTTTTACGAGTTCATCCAGACTATACAAAATCATACTAAAACACTAAAACATGACTTCCAGATCACCAAACTTCAACCTTATTTTCCAAAACCTAGAGAACACCAACTCAAGACATATCCCAAATCTGCAAGATCTAAAATGAAACAGTAGAGGACGGTGGAGTAGAAACATTTATCTCAGTCCACAAAAGATAAACTATGCCATAACAGTTCACACATCGGTGAACGTAACTTTCATGAACTATCACACCAAAAGCTAAAACTTAGGATATATGACCACAAGATCACCATTGTAAAATCTTCAGATCTGCATAAGCATAGGATCAACACAAGAAAAACTTGGAGCATATACTAGAGCACATTCTGAACACATTCATTACTCTGACTTCTTTATTAATTTTCTCAAAATCACTTTGAAACTCATCAACACAACACATCTACAATGACATAAAGATAGCTCCATGTACTCACAACATCTCAGCAGCATCTCAGCTATACATGTACAATATGCAACATACTGAACTATGTTGACATCAATGACACCATTAATGACAACACCACTAGACTAGCTCATACTTGCAACAATTGTTTGAATCAGGTTCTGAGTCATAGTTTTGATGCTAGAATAGCTATTGACTTGTTGGTGATGGTGACGAACATACAGAGTCCAAATTCAAAGACATGTTTTGATTATGCTGCTTATATTGAAAAACAAATGCATAAGGATTTTATTAATCTAAAGAAGGAAACTCTCCCTCTTTCTTTTCCAAATTATTGTTTATTGATGCATGCTTCTATTTGTGGGTCAAGAGAAATGGAAGAAGTTGAGATTAAGAAAAAAGGATAATGAGAATAATGATTTTCCCGTCTAAATGTGGACATATATTTGGGACTAGAATTGTCCCCATTCCAACTACTTGATATTTTATAATGTTGTCATGTTTGGTATTCTAGAGAGTTTAGGTGTGGCCCATGTTCATAGTCTTTCAAATTTAATTAGAGACATCATGCACCCAAATGAAGTGGTAGGAACAACTACAATGTATAATTAGGCAGACTAGTTTCTGCATTCAGAATATACTCTAATCAGGGCTTATGGAACCAAAGTAGCACCATGATTCTTACCCCTAAATGTCTCTGATCGATTGGAATTCATGGATTTAATGTGGAAACTCAATTTTATGGAACAAGAATTGTTCAGAAACCTTAGGAAGGGCACTGTCATAGTGCCCCAATGTTCTTTTGCTTACTTTATAGCTACTACCAAGGAAGCATATAAGAAATTTGGAATAATGGTGAATAACCTTAGGTTGCCTATTGATAAGGTTAGGAGTTTTGAACCAGAAGGTTTTTTGCATGCAAAGAGAAGAAGCAAGGGTTTATCTAGGTTATCCCACCATTTCTTATGCATAAATGATGTGTTGAGGAACTTGACTAGTGATAGAGCTATTATATCTAGGAAAAAGGAATGGAAACAATATGTGACATTGAGGAGAGCATTATGAAGAGAAATTTATTTTATGTGAGCCCCTATGATGCAATAGATAGTCCTTTTGAAATGGATTTTTTAAAGCTAAAGGATTATCAAAGTGGTCATTTTAAGGAAAAGGTAAAGGAGGCTGCTGAGAGAGCACAAGCTCTCTTAGAGCAACAACCTCAAGTTATGGATATTCTAGAGTGGTCTACAGATTTACAAGGAGAAGATGATCAAGTAATTAGGGAGGAGAAAGTGGCAGAGCATGTTCACAATGATGAGGAAGTGGAGAGGAAATTCCCTCCTCCTAATATTGATGATGCTATTGATTCAAAGATTCCCCGGGATAGAATTATCAAATGGAATTATGATGAAAAGGCTGACGATGATCCAAGGATCAAGGCCTATGATGAGTTCCTTGCAGATGATGCATTTGTGTAAACTAAGGAATTCAAAGAATTCATTTTTTAATAGAGAGACAAAGAAATAAAGGAAAGGATTGAGCAAGAAAAGGCTAATGTTGATCCTTCTCAACAAGAGGAGGCTGAGAAGGAAAAGGAAGAAAATATTATGGATGAGATTGTAGATATTACTCCTATCGAGGCTAGGACTATTTCCACAAAAAGTGTAATGATGTTACTACTAGGGTACACCCTCACCTCAACTATTCCACTTGATGCAATAAGAAGAGACCCTCAAGATTCTGCTTCTATGGAGCATTTCGACAACAAGGTGTTTGGGTTTAGTTATAATCCAAAATTGCATACTATTGCAATTTGGTCCATGAAACCCAATACTGGGAAGCATGAGGTTGCTAGGATTATTAAAAAGGTCATTGATTTGGTAGTAGTGAAGAGAGCTACAAATATGACTCATGTCCAAGCACAAAGTTAACTGTACATGTTGCAATTCTCAGTGCTGATACAAAAAAAAAATTCAAAAGAAATATAACTCCTTATTGAAGGAATACAATAAGGATTTGGATGGACTTAATAAGATGAGAGCCTCTATTCAGACTACCCAATCAATAAGGGAACTATCTTCACCATCCTCTTCTTCATATTTTTCTACAAAAGCCAGAGAAACCTTAGCCTTAAGGATTAATGACTTGAATAACTAGTTAAAGATAAAGTAGGAAAATGTTAGGAGGGCCAAATTTGAAATTGTTAACGTGGCAAATGACATCTTTGAGGATTCACTGAAACATAGGGTAACAAATCTTGTAAACAGAGTTGATGATGTGTGGTTTTCCTATAGGAACATCCATGAAGCAAACATAAGATATCTACAAGTTTAGGAAGCTTTCCGGACTGAATGGAGCAAATAGAGCACTAGGGTAGGGGTACTAAAAGAAATGATGTCTACGATGCAAGAAGACCCTGAAGCTCCTACAAATGTTCTTGAAATATTATGAGATATTGACCTAATGAATGAAATAACAACTTTCCATGGGAAGTTAGGAATGCAACTCCAAAGAAAATTGAAAATATTTAGAGAAATGGAGGAGTTTGGTATGCCTCGAATATTGAATGATAAAGGTGGGCTAAAGGATTTTGATACATGGAAGAATGATCTGGGAGGGTCACTCCCACAGACTAAGATGATGTTGAATATAATTGATTATTCCATCTTGAATCCTAATGTTGGTATTATGGTTGGATTTGAAATGAGAATAGACACTTTTATCAGAGATTCCAAAGCTTTAATTGATGCAAGTTATAATCAACATAATATAAAGATACAAAGGTTACTAGATACAAAATGACCCCCTGAGGATGAATACAACACATGGTTGGAAAATTTTATTGAGTGAGCCTATATATGTGAAGGGATAGCGTAAATGGAGGGTAATGGATGGGAGAGAAACAATGCATAGCCTTGAAATAGTACAGATTAGGCTTTTGTTGAAGTATCAAGCAAAAATATTATTCTCTCCCCAACATGGAAATTGGTGGAACAAATGCTGACTTGGATGGCTCGATTGTATATCTTTCTATTGCTTTTCATGCTTTTGGAGTATTGTTGATTTGGCATGCATGTGGATAACACTTTTGGCTCATGAGGAAGATATTTTGAAGTTGTTGCAATGAATGAAAGATGCCTTTTGGAAGGCAGGTGTATCTTCCTCAACAAATGAAAATAACTTTTATCTTATATGCTTTCCCCCCACTTTCAAAGGTGCAAATATTATAACTATCTGGGGAATTTTGAAATTAAAATTGAAATGTATGTCAAATGTAAATGTGACTTTAATTGTAATTTGGCCCAAAGCTTGTTGCTCCCATGTTTCTATAAATGGGAATTCATGGCCAAATACACAGGTCTTTTGATGGTTAAGCAATTTTGAGCTTATGTATGAGTAATTATGATAATTTCAAGCACAAAGAAATATATTAGTGTTGAGTCGTAGGAATGTATTCAGATTTGTAATAGGCTTAATTTTTCTACAATAGCAAAGATATATGCATGATAGTTGCAAGTTCTTTGGTTAGTTTCTCTCCTTTATAATTTTGACTTTCGAATTATGAATAAAGCGATCAAGGTTCATTTAGTTGTCTTCAATCACTCTGGTTGAATTTGTGATTTCAAATTTTCTTTAGTTCAAAGAGCTAAATAAGTGCTTAAATGAGATCATAGATTTGTAAGTGAAATTCAAGGATTGTTAAGAATTTTCTATTTCTGGACACATCGAGTTGTGTGTTACAAATTAATATACAATAGTCTATAAATACTTGTTTACATTTGCTAATGTATTATAGTTTATTGCATATGTGAGTCTGCCACCCTTAGATAAGGCACTGGTCCATTTTTTTGGTCATCTTTGATGTTAGTGAGCTGCCTATACCCAACAAAGAACAAAAATATTTACAACAATTTTTTACACACTTATAATTGCAGTATAGTGGTATGAAGTACTATTCATTCCTAGTTGTAGATGCAATTTGTTAAAGGTTTCACAAAGCCCAAAGTGTAGAGGTCTATCCTAGAAGGCTAGTACATGTTCATTGGCCAATCCTTACCTTTGCTTATCATTGGATTTTGACAGATTCATAGGTAAATGGTGAGATCAAGTTTGGTTCTAAGAAAATAATGAACACCTCCTAATAATAATTCAAATGATGTAGCAACACTAATCCAACATATGCACAAAAAAAATTTAGACATAGTCTTTCACCAAAATGAGTTACTTCCCTTGGAAATTCAGAAGAAGTATGAAGCTTTCAACATAATAGCCCACATTTGCCAAATTGTGATAAAACAAAGTCTTGTTGACAATGGGTCAGCCCTGAATATGTGTAGTATGAGCCTTGTGAAAGGACTTAGGATGAGTAAAAATAATATTAAACCCTATTCTTTATCTATTGAAGGATTTGACAACATAGGAAAACAACTGATAAGAGTTATCACACTACCTATCAAAATTGGGGAAGTAACATTACAAAGTCTGGTCCACGTTATGCTCAATGATCTTTCTTATAATCTCCTTTTAGGGAGACCATGGATTCATGAAATGAATGGTGTGCCTTCCACTCTACATCAAATCATGAAGTATGTCTATAACAAAAAAGTTTACACACTAAAAGCTGATCTTGAGGCTGAAAGTTGTTTGATGGCCAAAAGAGATGGAAAAAATCCTTTGGAAGCATTGGAATCCTATACACTGCAAACTATATCAAAAGAATAAAAAGAACAAGAAAAAAACATCAAGTAACTTACTAAATTATTTTAAGATGATTGGGGATCCTTGGATTTCACACCGAATTTCATGGGAGAATACAAGATAACAAAAAAATACAATGAAAAGAAAAAGCAACCAATGGTAATGTCAATGCAAAATTCATAAGACTTCTCACAACCATCAATATCATCTACTTCAGATGAAGACACAATCTACACGATGAATTTTGATGAGATAGATTATCAACAACCACCAAACCCAAAAGAGATGGAAATACTTTATGGGAGAGGCTATGAGCTCATGAAACAACTTGGGTATAATGGAAAAGGATGTGGGAAGAAAGAGAAAGGAATTTGTATCCCTATCAAGCCTAACACACAAGAAACAAAAAGTGGTTTGGGATATTTCCCTTCTAAGATAACACAAGCAACAAAGTGACGTTCACTCAACATCAACACTACCATATGTAACTCTAGCAAGCCAAATCTCACATTGAAGCATCCTAAATTGCTTGACATGAATCCTATTGTATCTTTGGAATACTTTGAGGATGATGAAGTGTTAAAAGAAATTATAAGATTCTATGATAAATCATTCACTCCCACAAGGAAATGGGCCACATGTGCATTGGTTAGTACTCAATAAGTTGATGAAGACAATAGAAAAAATGAAAACATCAAAGAGGAATATGATCCTGAGAAATCCAAACCAAAATAAATTCCTTTGGGAGATACAATCAACATACTAATGGATATCAACAATGAGGAGAAAATAATTCAAGTAGGGAAATGTCTTGATGAAGATGAACAGGAAGATCATGCAACCTTACTTCATGACTTTCTTGAACTATTTTCTTGGACTTACTCAGACATGCCAGGAATTGATACTAAGATTGTAATGCACATAACATAGTCCTCACAAAATATGATAAACTAGTGTGACCGAAAATTAAAAAAATGAATCCTAAGATAGCCCTATTAGTCAAAGCTTAAATTGAGAAACTTCTTGACGCTGGATTCTTTCGACTTATTGATTATTCTTCATGGATCTCGAAAATTGTCATAGTTTCGAAACCTGACAATTGTATTAGGATGTGTATGGATTTTAGAGACTTGAATAAAGCATCCTTACAAGATGACTTTCCCTTTCCTAATATTGATATGATAGTGGACTCGACTGTAGGACATGTTTTTTTGTCATTCATGGATGGATTTTATAGATATTATAAAATCTTTATCAACCTTCAAGACCAATACAAGACAACATTCACCACCATTTGGGGAACTTTCTATTGGTTACTGATGCCTTTTTGATAGAAACACGTAGGGGAAACATATCAACGAGCAATGGCATTGATATTTCATGACTACATACACAAAATTTTGGAAGATTATGTTGATGAAATTCTATCCAAATCCTTAACTCAACAAGACCATGCAAATATTCTTCATAAAATCTTTGAGCGAATATGAAAATATAACATGGGATTGAACCTGAAGAAGTGTGTATTTGGTGTAGATAGTGGAATTTTTTTAGGTTTTATTGTATCTCACAGAGGCATATAGGTGGACACAAAGAAAATTGATTCCATCGTAAGCATGCCACCTCTTAGAAACATATCTCAATTGCATACATTACAAAGACAAATTTAGGATATATGTTGTTTTGCAGTTTCCTTAGCGGATCGAACATTACCATTCACACAATTCCTTAAGAAAGATATTCAGATTGACTGGAATGAGGATTGTAAACAAGTGTTTGAGAGTTTGAAATATTATCTTATTACTCCACCTATCTTACAACCTACTATGCGACATAAGCCATCTATCCTCTATACAGTAGCATCAACCCATGCTCTAGAAGTATTGTTGGTTCAACAAGATTATAATGGTAAGGAACATCCTATTTATTATATTAGCCAAACTTTGATTTACTATGAAACATGATACACACAATATAAAAACAATTTTTGGCTCTTGTTTTTGCTACTAGTAAAATGAGACATTATTTATTAAATTCTAAAATTTAGGTTATGAAAAAGTTTGATCCTTTAAAACATCTCTTTATCAAAATAGATTTTTCAGGATGCTTAGCTAAATGGGTTATGTTGTTAACTAAGTTTTACCTTAAGTTTGTTTCACAAAAAGAAATTAAAGGACAAGCCTTAACGGACCAATTAGTTGATGCTCCTTCTCCTTTTGTGTTTCCCAACATAGACGCATTCCCAGATGAAAATGTGTTGACTATACAGAAAGAAAAAGAAACATGGGAATATACTTCGATGGTTCTAAGTGTAGAACATGATCAAGGGTAGGAGTTATCTTGATTCCTCCTTCAGGAAAGCCTATTCTCTTATCTTTCTGTCTAAAATTCCTATGTACCAATAACATTGCAGAATATGAAGCTCTAATAGCTGGCATACATGTCGTGTTAGCATTAAAAGTCAAAAAAATTCTATATTTGGGGATTCACTCTTAATCATTAAACAAATAAATGGTGTGTATCAATTGAAGCATGATAAGCTTGTCTAATATAGAGATCTTAGAATGATATTATTAAACAAGTTTGAATCTTACATGATAGACAACATCCCATGAAAGGATATTAGGCATGCAAATACAATGTCAAGCACTGCTTCTCATGTATCTCCCGACAATCCTCTTGTTAGATTCACATTTAAGTCCAAATGATACCAAAACCATCGATAGAGGATGAGAGAAAAGAAGTGTTATCAACTGATGCTGATGGTTCTAGTGAATGGTTTACACCAATATTCAACTACTTGAAAGATGGTACCTTTCTTGAACCTACAACTAAGAACACTCCATCCTGTATGTGAAAGCTCACATCCAAATATATAATCTTAGACAAAATTCTCTATAGAATATCATTTAATGGTCTTTTACTCTGATGCCTTAAGAAATCCGAAATCCCAATAGCACTTGAACAAGGGCATGCAATTGCTTGTGGGGGTCATTTTGGAGGAAGATCCCTAGTTCAAAAATTAATTCACATAGGCTATTATTGGAGACACATTGAACAAGATTGTTTTGAGTATGTGAAGAAGTTTCAAAAATTTTAGGAACATAACAATTTGATTCACGCCCCTGCCTCTAAAATTTTCACTCATGTTCCTATTTGGCCATTTTTTCGTTTTGGGTTTGGACCTTATTGGGAAAATATCACTGTCTTCTTCCACCGAACATACCTTTATAATTATTGGAACTGATTACTTCAAAAAGTGGGTAGAAGCTATCCCTCTTCATTCCACAACTGTTGATGCAATATGTCATTTTGTATTAGAACACATCATTGCTCACTTTGGTCTCCCTTCCACATTAGTTTCAGATAATGGAATTCCATTAAAAAATAATTACGTGAATAAATTCTTAGAAACATTCAACATTCAACATCATTTTTCAACACCATACTATCCATAATCAAATGAACAAGTAGAAGCAACTAATAAGACTATTGAGTTTTTTTTGCAAAATACAATAAGCAAATACAACAAAGATTGGCATACACAATTGACCTACATGCTATGGGCTTATTGTATGAGCATTAGAACATCTATTGGAAATACTCTGTATAACCTAGCCTATGGGGTTGAAGCAATAATTCCTTTAGAGTTAGAAATTTCCTCCTTAATAATTTCTCTTAAAGGGCTTATTGATGACAATGCATACAAAGAACAATGTTTACATCAGCTTGAAATGCTCGATGAACAACGTATTAATG
The DNA here is from genome assembly GCA_007258455.2 of Sequoia sempervirens. Classification (NCBI taxonomy): domain Eukaryota; kingdom Viridiplantae; phylum Streptophyta; class Pinopsida; order Cupressales; family Cupressaceae; genus Sequoia; species Sequoia sempervirens. The sequence goes on along the minus strand of VDFB02092445.1, from coordinate 6,085 downwards.
CTCTCAAACACTTACAATCTTACTCTAAAAGAATGCAACATGGTTACAATGATAATGTCATCCCTCGTGAATTTAATCAAGGCAATCTAGTGCTATACAAAAACCACCAAAATTTCAATTCTCTCCCAAATGAAAAAGGAAAGTTTAGCTCTAATTGGTTAGTCCCTTACATTATTAAAGAAAAGTATGGGTCAGGAGCTTACACATTAACTGAAATGGATGGTACATCTCTAAAATACCCTATAATTGTCATGCATCTACATCCGTATTACATCTAGAAATTCTTTTTTTGAATGGTATGTTAAAGTAATGTTGTTAGGTGAAGTAGACAGGTTCTATTTTATCTCACATTACTTTCTTCTTTGATACATAATAACATGTATCTTAGATTCTAGGTTATTAATCAAATATTTTGTTTAATTACTTTAGTCACCATACTATTCAAAAATTAGTGTGTTATGTTAACTTAAATCCTTACATGAATTTAATACCATTAAATCATAAGTGTATTTAAGTTAAAATAGCATCTCTTAATCAAAATGTAGTATCTAACATAAACTATGAATGGTTTAATTAGATCACATAAAACATTAAATCATGGAGACATTTATTAAATATTATTGCAAAGGATATTTGATAAATCACATTGACATTTAATTCAACACAACATCATAAACCAGAATGTTCATATATATATATATAGATAGTCATCAAAAGTTTTGGTTACATATGCATCAGTGAGTATAATGCTAGTAATTTCTGTCACTACTAGATCCCTCTAGGGTCGGTGACCTCTGTGGCCTTCATGAGATAGTAGTGTGAGATCACAATCTAACTGAGTCTCTTTGTAGAATATCTAGCATCGTTGATGCCTTGGCCTCCCACACAAGAGCCTCAACACACTCTTGGTCAATGTGGTCCTTGTCTACCTATATCCTCACGACCTCCTCCTGTAGCCTTGAGACCTCTATCCATAGGTCACTCTCCACCTTGTTGTTGGTAGTACCTAGAGAAGTTAAAGCCATTGTAAGTTGTGCATGGAGCTCATTGGAATGTCTAGTGGCCCTCTCATAGGCTATACCCAATCTTTCCATAGGATCAAAAATATTTGCATGTGAATCCACCAAGGATGGGGGCACATACACCTTAAGGACATCATCCTCCAGATGTAGAGGAGGAACTAGTGCTATGGCCACTTGCTGATAAAGGTCACACCACTCTTGTGTAGATCCTACAAAATGGAAATCATAAAGAACCTTAGTAACCATCATAATCATATATAAAATAAGTGCATAATGATATATACATGACGAAATAGCATAAATAATCCAAATATCACCTGGATCACCAGTCTTCCAATCAGGGCATTCCCGTACGACGGTAGTCCCTCCCTATGCTGATGAGGTGGGTGGTCTGCTACCACTAGCCTCCCCATGCTCGTGTATGGAACTCTGACCTAAAACTAAAATGTGGTTTGGATGATCTGATAAGGGGTATCTCCACACTATCAAAGCTCACTGGATACTCCTATGTCTCAATAGTGTCCTGACTCATGGGTTGGGTATCATCATCATCCTCATCAGCCTCCTCCTCCACCTCATAATCCTCATCATACTCCTCATCTGCATCTACAAATATGTCGTGTGTGGTAGCACCATCATTCGTGGCTGCATCTATGTTCCCTCCATGACCTGGAATAGGTCTGACAAAGCCCATAGGGTGATGTTAAGGTAACACGGGTGTTGGCCTAGCTGTATTCCACCACTCCTCGTAGGTTTGAGTGGTACATGTGTCATCAACCTCAGAGTCTAGGGATAGATTAGGGTCGTCATCGCCTAAATCACTAAATTATACATCATCCCTTGAGATACAATGATCATCCCTTGGACTAGCGATACTATGTGATGATTTCCAGAATGATGGTCTAGAATGTGGAGCCACCTAGGTATGCCTGAAATGTCTCATCACCTGATCATAATAAAATGGTCTGACCACATAATCATCTCGGCCCAAGAGAAATCTATCCATTTTTAGTCTATGCATCTCATATCGGTGATCCACCCACTACGATATCCACTGATAGGGCCTCCAACAAATATCATCCTCATCTAGTCGATAAAAAGTAATCCTACAGTATAATAAATCTCCCTTCTGCCAAGGTTGTCTAAATGCGTAGTTAAAAACCTTCAGCTCACATGCAGCCACTGTAAGAGAAAATCCATTGGGCCTGGTACATGTAATGTGCTCAAAGCATCATATATGTAGCAAAGTACAATGTACAATGCTCCAAAGCTCTCCAAAGTGAAAGTGACTGAGATCATAATATAAATAAGCGAGCATGCTACGACTCCATGCATAAACGGTTTGTTGGTCCTCCATCCCTCTAATAGTATTGGCTAATCCACCATCTTAGTGTGCCCCTCGATCCTCTGAAACCAATGTAAGTGCTAGGTAATGATCATAATCCACTACAAGAGTGGTGACTGCGTGTTTAGAAGCCATTTAAGCTCCACACGTGTCTGATGCTCAAGTGTCACATAGGCCGCTATACATAGTAACATATATCATCTCTCATCTATGCCAATGATCTATCAGTAGCTAGCTACACATGCTCACAATGAATGGGGATATGTAAGATGCAGTGAATGTCATCTAGTGTGATGGTCATCTCTCCCGTGGGAAGATGAAAAGTACAAGTACCTGCATCCCATCTCTCTGCTAAAGCCAGTAGCATACTAGATCATGGTACCTCATAGGCAGCATGAGGTACACCAAAAGTAGACCAACCTCTTGTAATAAGTGAATGTCCTCCGAAATCCAAGTCACTAACTCTCAAAGGAAGCAAAACTGCTTCCCACCGAGATTTTGTCTAGCTCAAGGAGGCACCTAAGAGACAAAAATTACTTAAAATAAGTCCTAAAAAAATCAATCAACATCACGAAGGTTGTTTTAGGATTCCTTTCAAACAAAATGGACACCCAGGCCATTTTTGGATGAAGGCCTAAGATATTGTGGCTATTCTGGGACACTTTGCGATAATCTATTCTAAGGTCATAAAATCACTCAAATTACATGAAAAGTACAATACAAGTACGAAAACAAAGGAAGGACAGAAAAATTCACTCACCGTATGTTGGAGGATGCCTCACATTGCATCATCATGAACCAGGTCCAATATTGAAGGCTTGTAATCCCTATGGCTTGGAATCTTCACTCACTCTCCACTAAGGTAAATTTGCAACAAGGTAAAAGTCAAATGAAAAGTGAAAAGAGTCATTTTCAAAAGTATATAGTCAAACCCTGGTAAATAAAGCTTATTCATTTAAAAGGGAAAGTTCATTAAAATCAACATATTGGGTGCTAGAGGACTCCATTTTTTAGGTCATTTGTTGTGTTGGATTAATAATTCCACTCTCGTTCTCATCAACAATCTATCATTATGTGGTATCATACTTAGAAATTCCCTATGATACGACCTATGTAATTCGATGTGGTTTCATGCTCACCCTGATTTCACCTCCATAAAGCAAGTAGAATCAGGGGGTCATACATCTACCCTTGAATTCATTTCTCCATAGAAGTTTGATCAGAGGATTTTTGAACAACTAACTAATAGGTGTTACAGGATGCATTTCCTAACATTTTGGTTTTGCAGGTAGCTATAGTGGGGGCTTCATTCTCCCTAATGAATCCTTATGAGTATCTATTTTATTATAAATTATTTCCTTTATCTTGCATACTCATGTAGTATCATATAGTAGCTAAAGTGGGGGATAAATGTAGTGTTAATAAAAGTAATCATTTTTCACACTTTATTTGAAATAATTGACACATAATCAAGTTAATTATGCTTTGGAGTGGTGTTGTAAGGTGTTGTACAAATTCACACCTCTCTAGGGTCCTTATTAATTAAAATACATTTAAATTTTATCTTATACAAAATTTTTGTAAAGTGTTGTAAGATATTTTCACACTTTTCTAAGTTCTATTCATCTAATTAAGCCTAATGGACCCCTCTTGTACTTAAATCAAGCCTTATTTATGGTATTGTAAAGTTCCTAAACACAATTGCACATCTATCTAGGGTGGTATTAATTAAAGGTGATTGATTAGACTTAATTACCCCTTTTAATTCAAATTCAAGTCCCCTAAATTGCACCTCCTAAACATCAATCCTGACACCTAGCAATTAAATGATGTAACATTGAATGTTGAAAATTTTAGGTCTTGGAAAGTGTGCCAGGACCCATTCACCACTAAGGGAAAATGGGTCCTCCCTTAACAGGACCCCACTTTCTTTGCATATTTCAACTAGGTTTTTTATCCTCTTTTCACCCCCTAGAGGTTGGTCCTAGAAAGTGTGCCAGGACCCATTCGCCCAAGGTAGTGAATGGGTGTTCCCTTAACAAGGACCCTCCTTTTGAATTTCATTTTGGTGGGATTTAAATTAATTTCATTTTCAGATCTGAGGTCGGCCTAAATTATTTGAATTTTGAGGTTAAATCTCTAATTTAGTATAAATACAAGGTGATTTGACATAATTTCACCTAAGAGAGAAAACTAGAGCAAGATTAGAAGCAATAAAGAGAAAAATAAGTTCCATGAGACAAAGCATTCAAGAAAAAGTGAAGTTTGGAGTAGCCATTCAATAACTTCAAGCTCATTTTCTGGTCAAGATCAAGCATTAGTGAAGGTTGATGATAGATTCCTATAGAGAATCATGAAGGATTCTAGGTGGTGGGAGACGCACAAGTCATACAACCAAGACTAAGGACCTGTTTCCTAAGTGATTCCATCTTCTGTAATCATCCCATTTGTAGCCTACAAGAGGTATTTTTAGATTTGTGATTCATTAGAGGGATTAGACATCTTCTTTAGTGAGTCATTTACATTGTTCATATTGCATTCAAAGGTTTTATCCTAACACAATTGGGTAAATTTACCTTTACATTCTCTTGGATCTTCGTCTTGGATGTACTTAAGATTGAGATTGCACACACAATTATATGTTTCAGATCTTTATTCTATTGGAAAAACAAGGACAAACAACTAAGATGGGGGGTGAAACAGTTGTCACAGAATATTTAAACTTTACAAGATTTACTTAACTTAATCACAAATCTGATGAAAGAATAATAAACCATGAAAAATGAACACATCAAAAGCACAAAGAACACCAAGATTTTTATGTGGAAACCCTGTTAGCCCGGAAAAACCATGGTGGTTGTTAGTCCACAATATGATACCCTGTTAAAAGTATAAAGAAAAATGATGGTAATGCACATGCATTTAGGCACACTGGCTAGAGCTCACTGCTCAAATACAAAAGGGCTTACTTCCCAACACTACCAAGCAATTCGGATTAGATTTATAGGGTATGAACTAAGAAAATAACTTCTGTAAAAGCTTGATTACAGTTCTAGTTAAGCACATAAACACTTCTTCACACTCTACTCTGCAATCAAATGATATTCACACATACACACACAGGAGCACACTGAGCACACTGAGCACACTTCAATTTGAACAAAAAACCACTCTTATATATCCACACCAAGAATTTTCATCAACAACTTCATTGGCTAAAATATAAAACATATTTACAATGTCGGCCCCAAATGTACAAATAAATTTTAATACAAATCAAACACCATAGGCTAATATTATGATGTGACCCAAAACAATATCCTCGAGTGCGCCAAAAATTCAAATCGAAAACTCCAAGGATCCACAACACGTTACAACCAACATGTCGGCCAGGAACATGAAAACCCGAACACACACGAGAAAAGATCTTCGACCATGAGCACACTGATCAACAGAGATGTGAAATGAATATAGAGAATGATCTAGAAGCATCCACAACAACTGAGATTACCACAATCACATAAAATTCAATCAGGAGTACTGAAAAAAACCATAGAAATACTGTCAGAACACAACTGTCCATAGCACGATCAAATCTTCACACGAACCTCTGAAAATTATGGTAGATGAACTAGATACTCTTAGAAATAAACCCTTTAGTCCACAACAATTGATCTTCAATGTACAGAACAAAACACCTTCTTGACCTACACTATTC
>VDFB02092444.1:0-12563 GCA_007258455.2 Sequoia sempervirens | reverse complement strand
AGCTTACAATAGAGAAGATAGTGGAGAAACCAATTCCTAGAAACTGAAAGAAAAAGTAGTACACAAAGGGAGTTGATGCAGAAAGATTCATAAGGATGACATATATGAAGAAGCAAAGGAAAAGAAGACCACCTCATCCTTCTTGAAGAAATGATATGACCAGGTACTCCCCATGTTTTAATTTGGCTATTGGTACGTCTGTAATCAGTATGGTCATAGAGATAGAGATTGTAGAGCTGCACCCAAAAGGAGCACAAAATATGTAAATAGAAATTCTTTTGCTCCTGTAGTAAGTATGAATATAATGTGCTACAATTGTAATAATTTTGGTCACATAGCCAAAGACTGTCGATTAAATCATGTCAGACCAATAGCACATTATAATAAGAAGAAGAGTATGCCCCCAAAGTGAACAATGTTTCACATACTCTTGAGAAGAAAGCTGACAAGAATGAAAAGGAGCTTAGGAAAGTGTGGAGATTGGAATTTTAGAAAGTGGCACCAAATCTGCCTTACATCACTAATTTTTAGTGATAGGGAATGAGTCTAAGGGAGCTAAATTGATATTTCATTCATCCCTAGAAATGAGAAAGGAGATAAAGTTAGGTAAAACATATTTTACAAATCTCTAATGACTTGATGGTTGTAGATTCATGGTGACATTCTTGCTCTTTGAAATACTCATCAAAGAGTAAGAAAATCAACAAATAATAGATATTTTCTACATAAATTGATATTAACAATTGGTATCAATTATTGAAGAAAAGGTGGTGTAATGCTCTATTAAGAGAAATTCTTCTTTCCTCCAAAGAGAATCTAGATATGGTTAAAAGGAAACTATTTTGTATGTAATATTTCTAAAGTGGTATTAGAACATTATAAATTGGCTCAGAACTAGATAGTTGGTATAGAGTCCAAAGTGAAGAAAATGCTCGAGTATGATGAGAAGAAAATGTTGCATGAGATAAATGGGAGTTTTTATTGGTATCAAATCAATGCTATACTTGATACAGTACAATCTAGGATATCAATTTGTAAATAGCATAAAGTGAACACATTCACAATTGGTATAAACATTCTTGGTCACATTATTTATCTTTGAAATAGGTTATCAAATGTCCTAGTGGGACCCGACAAAGGAAGAAGATTTGATGTATGGTGTGACCTACAAAGGAAACAAACATAGTTTGTGGAACGTGATGTCACAATGACAGGTGGTAATGAATGATTGCATTAAGGCCATCAATAATGGTGTATGATCAACAATTGCAATCAAGAAGATTTGACAGTGCTCGTAGTGTATTTGGTAGGACTCGATAAAGGAAGAAGCAAACTAGATGATGGTGACATTAGAGGTGTACATGAGGTAGAAAGTTATAGTGGATAGTGACATGTGGTGACATGATGGCGTGGGAACCACTTTCCTACAACAATGAATGGTATCGACATGACAATGCCATATCAATGAGAGTGGAGTTGATGTCTCTTTGATAGCATGATGGTTATATCATTGGCATGACCTTTGTGTATTGGAAGGATTCTAGAAGATGTACCTTCGACAAAGCGATAAGGCGAAAAGCTAAGTGGGACCTGATAGGATGATGATGATGGTAGATCATGACGAAGGCTGAGAGGTGGTGAAGAGTGATTTCTCAATAGACCAACTTACATCATTTTTTATGAGTTGCATAGTGATGAAGTGGATGACAAATGGAAACAACCCACTGTGGACAAATATTTTGACACCACAAGGCTTTCTAAGACTTCTAGGTTTCTTCACCTAAAAGGAGAGATGTATGCCAAAACTTTCAATGTCTTCACTCAAGAATAAATCAAATATGAATGAAATATGCCTAAATGTAGTGTCCTAAATGTAATAAATTGATAAAAGATATTGATCATTAATGCAAAACTAATAAAATGTAAAATGTTTGAAAACGCAATGTGATATGCAAACATGTACTAAATGACCTAGAAATGACCATGAAACAAAAAGGAAAACTGTAAACATGAATGTGTAAACTTGGAAATGTGTTGAGGATAGGAATGAAGTCTGGAAATGCTGCTGATTTTGAAATTTTAACCTACTGGGACACTTATGCCATTTTGGGCTTCTTAGTCCCAGATCTAGAAAATTGTTTTAGAGCTTGTTTCAGCCAAATGGGTATCCAAATCTGCAAAAACTTATGAAAAACAAGTACAGTGGGACTAAGTCACCATTGGTAGCAAATTAGTCCAGTTTGGAATTTTTGAAAACTCGAAAGTGGAAACGAAAGCTCTCGGTCTGCACTTTCTATTCCTTCAGGTTTTCGGTTATGAAACTATCAAATTTGGGCCTAAAAGTGACTTTTTATGTGGAGTTTGACCTTTCCGAAAGGGATATGACTTCAAAAAGTTTGAAACCTATTATTCAATCATGTCCAAGCTATCCAATCACCTAAATCCACAATCACACAAAGGAAGAGAGAGAAAATGTTGATTGTTAGGGATTGGGGGTTTAGCTTGGTCAAACCCCATTTAGGTAATTAAACAAAGATGATGAAATAAAATGATGAAACATGAAACATGAAACAATTTAATTGGATACTTTTCATGTTGAAGTATCTTAAATTGTTGCAACAATTGATGAATAATCTTGCTCTTGAATGCCTTAGAATTGAGTTTTGAATGTTATTTTGAAAAAATGATTCTTGCTTGCTTGACTTGACAATATGAATGAATGGTGAATGGTGATTGAATCGTGAATGAATGAATTGTAATGAATTAGGGTTTAAAGGTCTCCTTTTATAGATGAGAGTTAAGTGAATGGCTAGAATAAGGGTCATGATCAAGGGCCAAGATTAAATTAGAAAATAATTTAATCAAGGGTGGAAGTTAATTGAGAGAAGAAATACATGGATAGATAAAGACTTGAGCTAGAAGATAAGATTGGCACAAAAAAAGAGGTGATAGGAGAAATTAAATAATAAATATTATTTAATTTAGGTGGGTCAATATAGAAAATAAACAAAACATAATTTTATTTATTTAAGCATGTGGGTGAGAATGAATAGAATAATACAATTAAATAATTGAAACAATTATTTAATTATAGAGTGAAAGGTGATCAAGCAACTGGCCAAAATACCAAAAAAAATATTATTTAATGGAGAGGGAGGTTGTGGATAAATTAAATACCAAAATAATTATTTAATTGGGGAGATAAAGAAAGGATAAATAACTAAAAAAATATAACATTTACTTAATTATAGAGAGAAAAGGCTAATGAATAATTAAATAATTGAAATAATTATTTAATTATAGAAGAAGAGGGAAAAACTAACTTTTGAATTAAAATAATATTTAATTCAAAAGTGGGGAGGAAAAGGACCATTAGACTTAAATACTTAATAAAAGTCTAGAAAAGTGTGAAAGTCATTTACAATTCTTTACAAATAATTCCTTTACAAGACATGCATTTTATTCAATTTACAAGGGTCCAAGACTCCAATGGATGTATAAACACATCACAACACTAGACCAAGGTGATATTAAGTCTAATCTGTCAATATTTATTCCCCAAACAAACAAGGAAAAAGGGATACTTTTTCGGTTTCCACACCCACAAGCCCCATAAAGTTTGTGTGGGATTGTTGTCAAAGCTTACAAGTTAAGCAGACTTTGGATGCATGTCTTGGTGGACTCCGAATAGGGCAGGCGATGTTTGAAGGATATCAATGACATAGATTGTTTGATGATTGATCGAATGATGATTGTCATTCAGTGGAAATCGATGGGGCATGATGAGAGGTAACTAATCTAATGGTAATGTTTTAAAGATATGACATTGAATGTGAGCCAATGGATCGTGGCATAAAGAAAGAGATCGATGGCCTATATTCAAAGATGAAGATCTGAAATGACTAAGTCTATGTGAATAGGGTTTCAACTAGTAACCTGTATATAGATGAAGGAATTTATTGGTATAGTTGCATGTTTACCAAAGTAAATGAATATTTGATCTCGTAGCAAAATATAGATCATAGATATGATAAGATTAAATCAGGATCGAATGGGACAAAAAATGAATTAAATGCATATATGATCTCGTGGTTCATAGAAGAGAATTTTCAAGGAAAATTCCTTTGCACCAGATTTAATGTTGTGTGGGTCGATGAAAGATATGGCAATATCTTATAAACTCAATCAAATATCTTAATTATGAGCTGGAAATTTGTGTGTGTGGCTCAAGGAAAAGGAAGCTTGTTGGTGAAGTTACTATGTGAAGGAAACCCTAATATGATGTGAGAGCTGATTTGGACAAAGGTGAGAATCTCAAGGCATTGAATGTAGGTCGATGAAGAATGAAGACATTCAGGACATTTTCTAAGTGTTTTATTTGCTAGATGAGAAGTGGAAGATAAGAGTCTGCAAGAAGGAAGTGAGTGTTGAACAGAGTGATAAATTGCTGAGTATGCAACTGAGATGGTGAGGAAAAGAATAAGCAGGAAAGTAGATAGAGAATACATATGCAAGGAAGTCCTAGACTGTAATACAAATCATCTTCCAGGTGTTTACATTCATGGTGAAGAGAGTTTATAGTGAAAGAAGATAGAACAATGATTTTTCTATGTGTAGAGGAGAGTGCAAAGCAAGGGTGCATGTTGCTGAGAGTGCAACTTTAGTGACAATAGTGTAGGTTGCAGAGTGTGCAACAATTCATTAAATGTAATGGTTCATTTTTAGGTTGAGTAGAACCAATCTATGCATATATGAGTTTGTAATGTTGTAAGAGGTTGTAGCCTCATTGTACTGAGTTGTAGCTCAATGTAGGGGATTGTAGTCTCCTTGGAATTGTAGCTCCTAATCTAGGGTGTTGAGGCATCCTTGAAGTTATAGCTTCTAAATTAGGGAGTTAATGCTTCCTTGGGTTGGTGCCCTAAATGTTGTACCTGAGATTTGGATTGTGAGGCTGGACTTGAGCAATTGACTCAAGTAGCATTTCTCACTGTGGTTTTTCCCATCTTGGGTTTTCAATGTATATCTAGTGTTGTGGGAATGTTTGTGTTGATTGTTTATTTGCATGTTTATGTTTGCATCTATAGTGTTTAGTCTACACAGTAAGAGTTTCAGTAAGAAATATGCACTAAGTATTTTGAGCTAAGTAAGTAATTTGCATAAAGGTTTTGAGAGCCAATTTTTTCAGTATCTACTAATTCACCCCCCTCTTAGTAGATCATTATGTTCCAAAAACCTTCTCTCTCAAAAAGTGATACTTGATATATATGATTTTTCCTTGAATGCATCAATGGGTTCTTTGAAATGTTTATTGCACTTGTATTATCACAAAAGATAGATATAGGCTCATCAAATACAACTCTGTTATCCTTCAATGTTTTTCTCATCCATAATACCTGTGTATAACATGATGTTGCTACAATATACTTAACCTCTATAGTGGATAAAGAAATCAAATCCTTTTTCTTACTTAGTCATGACACCAATCTACATCCATGAAAGAATTCACCACCATTTGTAGTTTTCCTGTCATCAACACAACTAGCCCAATCTCCATCTGTATAAGAATTTAATGTGAAATCAATATCCTTAGGATACCACAAACCACAATACAATGTGGCTCTTAAATATTTGAATATTCTCTTCACTATTGTAGTATGTGTTTCTTTAGAATACTCTTGAAATATAGCCACAAGAAAAACTACATTCATGATATGCATTCTAGTAGTACAGTCAGATATAGCAGTCCACTAATCATATATCTATACTTGCTTTGATCATCCTTAGGTGAATCATCATCTTTTCTCAATTTACAACCAGTCGCCAATAGGAGTGCATTCCAGCTTGGGAGTCATCCATTCCAAACTTTTTCGACATCTCTTTGAGATACTTGGACTTTGAAATGAAATCCCTTTATCAATTTGATTGATCTATAGCCCAGGAAATAAATTCATCTTCTCAAACATTGACATCTCAAATTCTTTCTACATTTCTTTAGAAAATTTCTTATACATAGCCTAATTTCAACCAAAGATAATATCATCCACATATACAACTACTATCAAGATTTTTTCTTCCTCAATTTTAACATAAATATTACTATTTGTGGAGCCCTTACTAAATCATTAATGTATCAAGTACCTATCCAATCTTTCATACCAAGCTCTGGGAGCTTGCTTCAAACCATATAGTTCCTTCTTCAACTTACATACCATGTCTAGTTTATCTAATAGCTGAGAACCTTTCAGTTGTTCCATGTAATCCTCTTCTTCTAATTCTCCATTCAAAAAAGAAAACTTCACGTTCATTTGATAAACCAAGTAAAATATTTATGTGCCATTAGTGTAGAAAAATGCATACCTTTGCATTTTCACACTGGATTTGGACCTATTTTAGCACCTATTGCATTAAATTCCCTTTAGGTCACTTATTATGGGCTCATAATAGCTCTCCTTTTGTGCCTCTTGAGGTATGTTTCAATTGTAAACCTGACCAAAATCCTCAAACAACCTTTAATCTTGGTAACCCACCTTTTAAAATTGAAAAATAAGCCTTGTGGGACCAAGATGCCCTTAGAGTCTTAGTCCCTCTTAGTGGGACAAAGACACCACATAGGGTGTCTTAGTCCCTATTAGTGGGACCATGAAGCCACCTAGGGAATCTTAGTCTCTAGGGCTTTATTTTCGGGAATTAAGAGTGAGAAATAAAACTATTTGATTTATATTAGCATTTTGTCAGCCTTTGGGATCTAATAAGTAGGTAATTAGATATGAATGCCTATAAAAGTAAGATCCATACCCATTTTCACCTAAGTTGAGATAAGTAAAGAGAGAAGTAAGTTTTAAAGAGAGTTTTAAGAAGTAAGGAATTGAAATCTTGGAGCATCCTTCTATTGTGTTTTTGCAAGTTTTTCAAGTCCATTTTCAAGTCTAGATCTAGCATTTCCAAAGACTAATGATAAATTCCTATGGAGGATCATGAGATATTCTAGGTTGGAGATGCCACTAGCCATACTTCCAAGCCTAAGGACTTGTTTCTTGAGTGATTCCATCTTGCATTGTTGTTCTACTTTTTGCTTAATGAAGGAACATTTCATGTTTATCTTATTAGGGTGATTAGAGATCTCCTTTGTAGGTCACTTTCATTTGCATCTTAGGAATTCTATTCTAACACATTTGAATAGATTTTCTCCATATTCTAGCTTGCATAATCTTAGACACAATTAAGATTAGGGATCACACACATTTCCATTTTTAGATCTATACATCTTCGTCAAGGTTTAGTTACCAAACAAGGGGTTTGACCAAGGAAAACCCCCATAAGCAATCAATCAAATTTCCTTTGTTTTGCAGGTTATTTACAAGTTCATATCTAGAGATTCGATGAAGAAGGAAGTGAAGAAATTGAACCTCAAGACTACATTTTGAAATTGCAAAAATTAAGATCGAGACTAAGTCAGTAGTAGGGTGTCTTAGTCCTCCCCAGGGTATTTTGCAGAGATTCTTTTAGATTATGTTCTGACATATGAAGATTCTGCATCTGCCCCGAAAAACAACAATGGGACTAAGACAACAGTAAGGGTATCTTAGTCCTCCCTACAATATTTTGATAACATTTTTTCATTTCTTGAATCATTGTCACATTTCCAAACTTCCTAGGTACATACAACATAACTATTTGTTACTTAATATTGTGATTTTCACTCATCATTTGACTTGCATTACTAAGTTTTGTGAGGTGAATGTTAAGTTGTCTTTTCCAAGCTTTTTCTTGGTGGTGAACCCCTCAAAGCCTAAAGAAGGTTCCCCTCCTAAGTCTTCCTTGTTGAGAATTGACTCACCTTTGTGGTGATAGTCAATCCAATTTGGGATCCTAGGACATCCTTGAAAGATAATTGGAGAATAGTGGTGTTATATGACCTAGGGAATATAGCCCCCCATTTTTAATATTGTTCATTTTGGTGAACCTAACATTTTGAACATTCATTTTTTGATTGGAGTTCATTAAGGTCCTAGATGTAAGTTGCATTCATTCTTGCATTAGTGAAAGTGCATATAGGGTTTATGATATTTGTATAAGTGAAAGTGCATATAGGTTGCATTTTTACTTTCTTGCATCATCTCATCTCATTGAAAAATTGAAAAGTGAATTGTCAATCATCCTTATTGCATTTAGGAACATTTTTATTGCATTGAAAATTCAAAAAAATTGCATTCATTTGCACACTTTTTTGTTTCCAAACATCAGGTCCCTAGGTAGGCAACCAGGAAAAACTATTATCAACTTAGATTTTGTTGTTTTTTTTGAAAAAACCCTTACTGGGACTAAAACACCCTATTGGTGTCTTAGTGCCTCTGTGAGTTTTTTTCCTTATAATCCTATCTAGGTAGCTTGATCAAGTTCCTGGAACCTCCACATTTCATTAGTAGGACCAAGACACCCTTGCTAGTGTCTTAGTCTATGTGGAGTTTGAGGTTGCAGTTTTTAGGGTTAAATAGTGAATTTTTGTGCTTTTGTTTGTTGTAGTTACTTTGTTGTTTTAGTATCTCAATCTACTATTTCATGCATCTTCATAGTTCATGTTTACAATTGATTGATAAATATTGTTTATTGCACTTTAATTTTGTTAGATGTAGACTTAATTTTACATTCATTAGAAAACCAAAACACAAAAACCAAGAAAATTAAATCTAAAAATGCATACATTTATGGTTAGTATGTCAAAACCCTTTTTCCAAGTTAGCGTAACCCTCAAGTATTTTAATAGTGATGAATTTGATATGTTAGATGAAGCCATTGAGGACTTCATCTCACAAGGTTTGTCCAGTAAGGCTTGTTCAAAAAATCCTAAACAAAGAGAAGTAAATGTTATCCAACATCAACTTATCTTTTATCCACCTTCAAACAAACCTCAATCTACAAATAAACATGTCCTTATCCTTGAATCACCTAAGGAAAATGTTTCACAAAAATTGAGTTATAATATTGTTGATCATACATATAACACAAGGAATAATAAACAATCTCTTCACCCAATCCCATTTAATTACCATTGCCTAATCCTATATTGGTTAGTACTCCTCATCCCCATCTAGAAATAGGTTTGTTAGATCTATCCCCCTGCCTAAATCTCTATCCTCCTTCCCCAAATCTGGTAAAGGTCTTGCAAAGCCCATAGGAAATATAGGTCCTGGCTAAACCACCTCCCACCACTCACCACACTCCTCTTTCATACTAATGTAATCATCGTCAGAGACTAGGGGCACATTTGTATCCTCCTCTGAATCACTCTAGAAAAAATCATCTGTTGTCAGCCATTTAACATCCCCAGGTCTGTGGGAACTCCATATCAACCTTCTGTATGAATACTATAGTACTGGTCATCTCTGTACCTCCCTAAACTATCTCATGACGAGATTATAATGGAAGGGTCTTAGTACGTGACACGTCGTCTCAATAAAAGTCTATCCCTCTACATCTACCTCATCTGTCCTATAGTGTCTAGCTAGCTAGAAGAGCTCCATCATATAAGGTCTCCATACAATATCCTCATCTAGGTTAGCCTATCAAATTTAACCTCCAAAATAGTACATCATCATCTTTCCACATGTGTGTAAGTGGATAAATGAAGGCCTGTGGGTATCCCACTATGGTGGAAATCAAAAATCATCTCGATCTAGTACAGGTAATGTGCTCTAGGTACTAGGTCTGTAGTAATGTGCAGTGAAGTATGCTATTCACCTCTCCATAGGTAAACCAACCCAAGTGATAATATAGGTGTGCTAGTATCCTTTGACCCCATGCAAATATGACGATGTAGTGCTCCATGTTGTGGATCATGTGCACTAGTCCCCCCTCTATATGTGCCCCACAACCATCGGGAACTAGTACAAGTGCTACTGTGAAGACCATGATGCATCTGACGAGTGGTTATTGTGCATGTAGAAGCCATGTAAGCTCGATGTGTGGTCCTATAATTATATGAAAAACAAGTCTCCCTAGGAAATACTCAGTGTCATACCGCATGTCCTCAAAGCTCTTTCCCTATGCTAGAAAAACCCTCTGGCCTTAGATGGGCACCTGTAGTATCCGATGCACATCTTCCAATGTGATAGTGATCTCTCCTGTTGGTAAGTGAAATGTGCAAGTATCCACATCCTATCTCTTCACTAGCACCATCAACATGGCATCATGATATCGTATCGTTGGGGAGAGATAGGCCTAGTAGAGGCATGTATCTTGGAGGATCTGCATGTCCTCCTTAGGTAGTTGATCGACTAGCTCTCGTAGACGGTTGAACATTCGGTCACCAAGGTGTTGGCATGACTAAGGTGCAGTCTAGCAATAATAAGAGGAAAAATGTCATTTAAAACATCTTAAAAACTTAAATTTGTGCTTTAATGGTCAAAAAGTGTGCTAAAGTTTCTCTCGAATATCTTAATTAAGGATTCTAGACAGTTTATTCATTAACTAGGAAAATTTGTGACAATCTAGATAAATGAATGAAAATCACTCCCTAGACTCTAAATTCATTTGAAAATTTCATAAAAACATTAAAAATTGACTAAATCAAATTATAGAGAAGGAAAAATCCACTCACTATAGGTTGCAGCTCCTGTACAACTGCCTCCCATAAAAGATTGATCTGTAGATGTGTGGATGGGAATTTGCTCAGCATGATAGCTCACTCTACTCCAAGCTCACTCTGTAAAAAGGTAAAATATAAAATGAATATGAATTACCTTCCCTTTTATCTTTATATACATGCATATTTAGGTCACTTTTTGTTAAAAAGAAAAGAAGTGTTTTTTATTTAAACTAACATATTAGGAGCTAGCGAACTCCATTTTTTATCTCGTCTATTGCATTGGAAACATGGTTCCACTCCCATTTTCATCAATTGTCTATCATCAAGTATCATGGTAGTTGGAAATTCCCTATGATAGACTTGTATATTTTTATGTGGTTGGATTTATACCTTGATTCCACCTCCATAAAGCAAGCAAAATCAAGGGGGGGCGTACATCCACCTATGAATTCAATTTGCTAGGAAAGTTAGATAAGAGGATTATTTTTGAGCTATTAATGAATCTATGATGTAGGATGTAGTTCCTAACATTGTGGTTTTTTAGGTAACTATAGTGGGGCTTCATTCTCCCTAACAAATCCATATGAGTATCCTTTTATAAAGTTACTTTTTGAAGTACTTTAGCTTGCATATGCACATAGTGTCATATGGGTACTGAAGTGGGGGCTAAATGTAGTGTAGAAAAATGCATACCTTTGCATTTTCACACTTAATTTGGACCTATTTTACCACCCCTTGCATTAAATTCCCTTTAGATCACTTATTATGGGACCCTAAGACCCCTTTTTAGTGCATCCCATGGTATGTTTCAACTGTAAACCCGAACAAAATCCTCAAACAACCTTTAATCTTGGTAACCCACCTTTTAAAGTGGAAAAATAAGCCTTGTGGGACCAAGATGCCCTTGGTGGCATCTTAGTCCCCTTAGTAGGACCAAGATGCCACCTAGGGAATCTTAGTCTCGTGGGCTTTATTTTTGGGAATTAAGAGAGAGAAATAAAAATATTTGATTTAAATTAGCATTTTGTTGGCATTTGGGATCTAATAATCAGGTTATTAGAAAGGAATTCCTATAAAAGTAAGATTCAAACCCATTTTCAGCTAAGTTGAGATAATAAGTAAAGAGAGAAGAAGTAAGTTTGAAGGAGAATTTCAAGAAGCAAGGAATTGAAATCTTGGAGTAGCCTTCTATTGTGTTTTTACAGGTTTTTCAAGTCCATTTCAAGTGAAGATCTGGCATTGCCAAAGACTAATGATGGATTCCTATGGAGGATCATGAGAGATTCTAGGTTGGAGATGTAACTAACCATACTTCTAAGCCTAAGGAATTATTTCTTGAGTGATTATATCTTCCGTTATTGTTCTAATTTTTGTCGAATGAAGGTATATTTCATGTTTATGACTCATTAGGGTGATTAGAGATCTCCTTTGTAGCTCAATTTAATTTGCATCTTAGGAATTTCATTCTAGCACGTTTGAATATGGTTTCTCCATATTCTAGATTGCATAACCTTAGCCACACTTAATATTAGGGCTCACACACATTTCCATTTGTAGATTTATACATATTCATCAAGGTTTAGTTACCAAACATGGGGTTTGACCAAGGAAAACCCCCATAAAAAATCAATCTAATTTCCTTTGTTTTATAGGTTATTTATAGGTTCAGATCTAGAGATTTAGTGAAGAAGGAAGTGCAGAAATTGAACCTCAGGACCACATTTGATTGCTTTTAACTCCGGTCATATTATTAGAGTAGCCACTGTCAACAACCGAGTAATTCTTATCTTCTTTGAAATGAAAAGAAAATAGAAAAGCACCTTCAACCTTATCCTTCATCTTCGAAATACTTTTGTTCATGCAAATTTCAAGGTTAGTAGTTCACCAAATTCTTCTTTTATAGCCAAAAATGGACATTCATTATCATCAAAATCTCCATAATTATATTCATCATCAGAAATTCTAGAATCTTCTTTCA
>VDFB02092443.1:0-14847 GCA_007258455.2 Sequoia sempervirens | reverse complement strand
TCCAAATAGTAATCATCTACAATGTTTCCTACAGCAACTAAATTCTGAGAGTTTGTTGCCTGAATTTCTTGTAATTTTTCATAACTTGCTTCCACAAGAGGTACAAACATCACCTGTCGAATCTATGAGTGATCTCACTAAGCAGATAGAATTGTCTCTAGGTCACTATTTAAATATCAATAGCAAGTTGTCACAATCTTAACAAAGTCAGTTCTACTCAAAATGTTGCAAGAACATCATAAATTTTGCATGGGAATATGGGACATGAGTAAAATAGATCCTCGAATTTGTACTCATAGGATCTATATCAAAGAAGACTGTTTACCAGTTTGGCAGCCTCAAAGAAGAATAAATCCAAAACTTAGAGAAATAGTTAAGAATGAGCTTCAAAAGTTGCTTGATGCTTGTTTTATTTATCCAATTTCTAACAGTCAGTGGGTCTCTTTGTTAGTTATTGTCCCTAAAAAAGGAGGAAAATGGAGAGTGTGTGTAGATTACAGAGAGTTGAACACTGCCACTAAAAAAAATCACTTTCCACTACCCTTTGTAGACCAAGTGCTAGAATCATTGTCTGGTAAAAGATATTTTTCCTTCCTAGATGGCTATAATGGGTACAATCAGATAAAAATTGCCCCTGAAGATCAAGATAAGACCACTTTTACCTATCCATGGGGACATTTGCTTACTCAGTCATGCCTTTTGGTCTATGCAATGCGCCAACAACATTTTAGAGAGCAATAATTAGTATTTTTGTTGATATATCTCATGACTGTATGGAGATTTACATGGATGACTTCACTACCTATGGAGTTACATTTGAAGAAACACTGGTGAATTTAGAAAAACTATTGAAAAGATGTAGAGAGCAAAATTTGTCTCTGAATAGTGAAAAAGTAAGCTGAATAATGATGGAAGAAGGAATTGTTCTGGCCATCATATTTCCAAGAATGGAATCTGCTGACAATCGCTAAAATTTCAGTTATTCTCAATTTACAAACTCCTCTATGTAAAACAAAAGGATGTCGAAGCTTCCCTTGTCATGTGGTATTATAGAAGGTTTATAAAATATTTTAGCAAAATTGCTACCATTCATATGTCTTATTAACTAAGAAGTCTCAATTTGATTGGACGAAGGCTCATGAAAATATTTCAGAACTAAAGGACTTGCTTACTAAAGCCCCTATTCTGCTGGTCCAAATGGACTTTGCCTTTTTACATACATGTACCGATGCTTCGATTTTGCATAAGGGTAGTTTTAAGCCATAAAGAAAATTCAATTGGAGCATGCTATCTATTTATCGAAAACCTTCAAGGTCTTGAGCTAAACTACACTGCTATAGAAAAAGGAGTTGTTAGTAGTAGTGTATGCTTTGAATAAATTTAGGCATTACGTCAAGGAGCCATTTTACATTTGTCCACACCGACTACGCAACAATCGCATTCGATGAACAAGCCTGCCATTTCTGGTAGGTTGGCAAGATGGCTCCTGTTGTTACAAGAATTTGACATTACAATCATTGATAAACCAGGAAGAGCTAATGTTGTAGCTGATTTTTTATCAAGGCTTCAAATAACTGCACCTACTGAACATGAAGTCATTGATGATAGGTTCCCTGATGAACACCTGTTTTTCATTGCTGCACATACTCCATGGTATGCAGACATTGCCAATTATCTTGTAGCAAGCAGAATACCAGCTCACTTTTCCCCAAAAGAAAAGAAATTATTAATAGAGGAAAGTTTTAACTTTTCATGGATTGGAAATTGTCTGTTTTATACTAGACCTGATCAAGTTATGCGAATATGTGTAAAGGAATATGAGACTTATGATATCTTGCATGCTTGCCATGATGAACCGTGTGGGGGACATTTTGCAGCAAAGAGAACATCAATGAAGGTTCTTACAACAGGATACTATTGGCCAACATTACACAAGGATGTTGTAGCTTATACAAGGAAATGTGATAGATGCCAATGTATGGGAATACCAACTAGGTCAGATGAAATGCCACTGTATCCATAGGTAATTGTCACTCCCTTTGATAAATGGGGAATGGATTTTGTTGGACCAATTGATCCACCATCAAATGGTAAGTCATACATTCTGGTTTGCACGGATTATGTAACAAAGTGGGTTGAAGTAAAGGAAATGACTCATGCTCATGATAATAAGGTTGCTAAATTTCTGTATGAGCAAATTTTTACTAGATTTGAAGTTCCCAAAGAGCTGGTAACTGATCAAGGAGCTCAATTCACATCCAATTTGATCACTGCACTAATGAATGACTATAAAATCAAACATAGGAAGTCCAACCCCTATCACCCTCAAGCCAATGGTCAGGCGGAGGTTACAAACAGGGAAATTGAGGCAATACTAACAAAGACAATGCAGCTTCATATGAAATATTGGAGCAGTAGACTTCTTGAAGCAGTCTGGGCCTACCGAACTGCATGGAAGACAACAACTGAGTTTACACCTTTTGAACTGCTTTATGGGAAAACAACCATGTTGCCCATCGAATTTGAGCATAAAACTTTGAGGACAACTCTTGAACTCAATATGGAAATATCTGAAGCACAGAAGGAATGTCTCATGTAGCTAAATGCTTTGGACGAAATGAGAAAAGCTACCCTGTAGCATACAGAAGCAATCCAACAGCAAAGGAAGAAATGGCACGATCAACACATCAAAACCAAGCAATTCTCTGCTGGTGATTGGGCTCTGCTATATGATTCCAGATATCAATAAAATCAAGGTAAGCTGACAACACGCTGGCTCGGTCCCTATGAAGTTGAGAATGTGTTTGATAACAGATCAGTACAGCTGGCCACAATTGATCCAGTTCGTTTTAAATTGCTAGTTAATGGCCACCGACTGCAGTTATATCATAAGCTGACATCAAAAGAAGAGTTCCTGAAGAAGTTTGTTTTGACTGGTCTTCTTGCAACAAAAGGCTTAGGCCTTTTTCCTGCAGCTTCTCTTTAAGTTTTGTGTTGACCGCCCATAATAAAGTTTTCTTTTTAAAGAAAACCACTTTTCTCTGTTTCTTTTCATCTATCACATCATTCATTTCTTTATCTGCCATGTCATCCATATTGCCACTCCGCCTCATTCGTGCATTCAATCTTCTAGCTATCAGTACATGATACGATGTTGCTCTTTACGACATTCCCGAGAATTGAATTCAAGGTACGCGAAATCTTTTCATTATCGCATAATTTATTCTTTCTGTCTATTCATTAATTATAATGTATACATTAGCCGTAATTGCATGCTTTAATCCTATCAACTTGCACATGTGAGGACACATGTCGAATGCTAAGTAGGGGGCGGGGGTATTCTAATTTCAAATTTTCCTGTGCTAAATTTACGTTTGCTCAAAATAGTTATGATCTTGTACTTTCTAAAGTACGATTGAAAAGCCATATCCTGAGAACAAGTTAACTACTTAGTTTAAGTAGTTATTAAAACTATTTTATGCAAAATTCTAGTTGTGATTTTTGGTGAGGAAAAAGGAAAGTGCAGTAATGAAGAAAAGTTTTTTTCAAGCTTTCAGCATCAGTCTGAGTTTTTGTTTTAAAGATTTTTTATTATGGGTGGCCAACTGGTAAGGCACGAGCCTGCAGCTCATGATGTGTTGATACAGGATCCTCAGTTAATGCAAGCATTTGCTAATTGTGGATGGTTAAATTATTTCTTGAGAATTGATTATTTTGATGAAGAGGATGCAAGCGAATTCTTAAGAACATTTTCAGAAAATGAGGCTATGGTTTGGGGCTTAACAGTGGCTGTGACAGAGGAAAGAATTTCAGAAGTTACTGGATTACTGGCAGTGGGTGAAAATTTTCCTGTTGGAAGGGATGTTGTCTCTGCTAGGGCAGAGTTTACCCTACCAACTGATGGGCCCTTGTAAATTTCAAAGCAAGGATGTAAAAGAATGTCCCTGCCTTATCCATACTCTGAATACGCCATCTTTGTTATCAGGTATTTAACTTGTGAAGGGCGCTTTTCTTACCTACATTCATATCATTTCAAATTCTTAAGTCATATGAGACATGGACTGGTAGTGAATGTTCCAAATTTCTTGTTGAACCTTTTGCAAAATAGTGCACATGAAACCCAAATGGGTAAACTAAACTCTATCACACATCATGCCCTAATAAAATTTTTGGCTGAGCGATCTTTAAGAGATGTTTCACCTCTTTCCTGGAATGAGTTTGTTGCCCGAAAAAGTCTTCAACTGCCTGAACCCCCTAGGGTACTACCCACACAGCCTAGAAGAAAGAAAATGAGAATTGAGTCCACAAGTACTGAAACAGAGCAAGAATCCGCTGCTCCTGCAACGCCCAATCCTACGGCTTCCATACCGACGTCCTCTACCGGTGTGCAAACAAGGTCTACTGCTAGGAGAGAAAAAGGAAAGACAAAAACTCGGAGACAAAAACTTTTTTCCTCATCCTCTCCTGCAAAGTCTTCCCCTATTTCTGTCTCTCCTGCAGCAACACCCGTTAATACTCCAATTTCAATTTCTTCTTCCCCTGCCGAATCTAGATCTGCAAGACCAACTAGGAAGAGGACTGCTAAGGAAGCATCCTTTGTTGCTGCTCCTTCTGCAAAACTACCAAGAAGAAGTTCATTGAGAAAATAGTCTAAGCCTGCTACAACCTCCATGCAAACAGAAACTATCATAATATTGGAGGACTCTGATGAATCAGGTCATGATAACTCCCTGGGTATGTCTGCAAATGTTCCACAAAGCTCCTCTACTATTCCTGAGGTGGCACAACTCAGTAATTTTGACAGGGGGAAAATGCTGAGTCTGGATGACTTAGCTTGCACGGCTGAGAAAATTTCTGAGGAAGAACACTCTTCTCCCATGCAGCAACAGGACTTCATCCTATAGCATGAGGATTTTGTCCTACAGCAAGAAGAAGGTGTGCTTGAACCACATGAAATGCCCCATGATAATCCATTGCCCACTGAAGTTTGCACAGATTTAGTTGTGTACAAAAGGACTCTACTGATTGCATTTTTGGAATTTCTGAAAGTTAGTTGGAAACATGTGTCATTCCACACTTTATGTTTTCACCATCTCGCCAAAACTGAAGTCCAACAAAGTTTATGGGATGAGGAAAAGAAAAAGTTGCAAAGAGAAATTGAAAGGAAAAAGCAAGAAATTCAAGATATGCAGAAGAAAATGGATAAAATGATGAAAATAACTAGACTGATAATGGAGTGTAGGCCACCACCCAAAGTATATGCAATGTGCCTAAAGGAACAATTTCTTTGGTTCAAATTAATGAGGATCTCCAGAAATTTGGATCCTGAAATTGAAACAGCCAAAGAATTCTATGATGCTTATGAAGTGGCCCCTAATTGGTTGAAAAACTCCATGTGTGAACTACATTTACATGGTTATTTAATTCCTGCAGAAACTGAGTGGAACCCACTTCTTTATATAGGTGATATCCATTTAAGAGCACTTATGTCTTGGGTTGGAAATGAGATCAATTATGGGAGACAATTGGAAACATATGAGGAAGCAGAAAGAGATGAACCTATTCTCCTAAGAGCTGAGAGTTCAGACCCACGCACTGTTTTAAGAACCTGGTTTAGAGTTACTTATGGATGCAATCAACCTGAGGAAAGAGAGAAAATTTTTGACATCAAAAAATAGGTATATAGTGAGTTCAAAGAACAAAAATATACATTTTGGAAACTCGCCTCTTCCAGGATTGAGACAAGGTGGGAGAGATTGACAGTTGGTCTAAGAAAGACAGAGCCTCATAGCCCTTTGAACTTCACAGCAGCACTCAGGAGAACAGAAAGGTACATGCAACTGGGTTTGCAAAGCAGATTTGAATTATGGATGCCACTGACCTTCCAACCCCCAGTTTTAATGTGGCCACTCTATCCTTACCAAGCCAAGGAAATCAATGTAGAAATAGAGAACCGCAGATATGAAAGATGGGAGTTTACCAGAGGTTTTTACTACAAGTTTGGAACTTCACTGCAGGGTCATGTTACTCCAACCAATTTCAGGTAAATAACAAAGAAATTCAATGCTGGAGGATGAGCATTACGCTAAGTAGGGGGCAGAATGATGAGCCTTAAATATGCTCATAGTTTGAAACTTTTGATACTCTTACTTTTATTATTAATAGTTGTTTAAACTTGTTGATTAAAGACTTTTTGGGTAATATCCTGTAGCAATGAATTCCATATTCCTGCAGCTTGACAACTTCATTAATTACCTTTTTGACCACCCACATAGCTGATGTATGCTTATGATTTTGGATAATGGAATAGGATTAACATGTGATTAATGAATAGATGTCGTGTTACTTGTGTGTATGTTTTCCTTCGCCTCTGTCATTTATTGCAGGATTGTTGGAGGGAGCAGAAACTGATCAAGCACAAGAATCTTGACTCTGTTGAAGAGGTCATTCCAGTAATAAATCTTTGACCGAATCTTTGGGAAGAAGCTTTAACGATCCTTTGATCTAGGGAGTGTGTAATGCTATATTTTCTCTGGGTCGCGTCGAGCAGATAGACATTCATTTATGAATATCTGTTCTGCGGATTCAGAATGTATTTATGATCACGACTTCCTCTGTTAATTAGTTAGTTATCTCTTTCATTTAAATAACCGTTGCTCCTGCGTGAGTGAAAAAGGATGAGATAGCATGTGTTAAAATTAAGTTGAATAGTAATAGAGTTCTGTGTTAAGTTTTATTTTAAAAACAAAGTAATCGATGTATCCTGGTTCTGAGTATGAATAAAATTTGATGAAGCTTTGAGTCAACTTCTTGTGTATGCTTGCTAAGGGGGCCCACTTAGTAAGTATTCTGTAGCAAGTTGTTGTAGTTAACTGTTCATTTCATGTTGATTACCAGTTAGAGTCTATTTCTGTAGATTTCAACGCAAACTTAGCTTTGTATTGCTCCTGCAGCATTGGGAATCCATCCCTGTGTTTGTTCCTACAGCATAAAGCCAGTTCATAGTTTGTCCATTAATAATAGCTGTTATGATTTATGTTTTAGCCGAGTTGTGTTTGAGTTAAGAAGCTTTACGTTGCATTACTTTTAAGTGTTTGTTTTCTATAGATGGTGACTAGAAACTAGTTCTTAGTGCACATACCGTGCTGCTCCATTTCAAGTATACGTTCCCTGGTTTGATAAAGTAAATGAACGACCATGAGAAGATGTTAGTCACCTATTAGAATGTCCAATTCCCAGGTTTGGTTCTGCTATGACTTTTATATCCTTTTTGTGGGCGTGACCATTACCCAACTCTTTGACTTGGAGGAAAAACATGATGAAGCTATTAAAAATTTCCTTTAACATCAAGGCACTATAAAATGCTAGTTTGATCAACAAGATAAGGTTAAGACCTTCATAATTTATTATCTAGTCTTATACTGGGACAAATCACATGAGAAAAATGGGAAACATGGAAAAGTCAACAACATTTGGCTTGGCCCATTCCAAATTTCTAAGATATTTGGGGATAATTATTATTGCATAAATAACCTCATTGGTAAAGATGTCCCACTACCCGTAAATGGGTAGTATTTAAAATATTATTTCTTAGCTTGAGCTATTTTAGCTCATGTCCTCTGTACATAGTTAGCTCTAGTGATTTAGTATTGGGTAGGTTCCTTTGGGTTTGTTTTCTTTTGGTGTATTTTCATTTTGTGCTTTTGCTCTAGAGGTGGGTTTATTTTCCTATTTTGTACTTGGTGGCGATGTATTTCATAGTCATAAGGTATTTTGTTGAATGTTCATGTCTATTTATTAAATAATATTTCCTAATTCATCCAAGGATAGCTGGTGGTTTCTAGTAATTGAATTTTCTTGATTGGATTCTCGCTTGAATTCGATGAGAACCATTGTTTGAATATACTTACACTTGTCTTGGTAATCCAATTATATAAATATTTTAATATTTCTTGGGACATTTTGTAGTAGTTATCAAGTTGTTGTGCTAGGTGAAAAATATAAAGTACACTTTAGTGACCACTACAATTTCCAAACCTAGACTAAGCTTCATTGTTTATCAGCCAATAAGAAAAAAATAGTTAATGAAATGAAACTCAAAAGGAGTGTTTAATTTATGGCTTGATGGGTGTGTGAATAAAATTATCAAGGCTATAGATTCTCAATTGTCAATAGAAAAATGTTCATGGGGATTGTAGCAATGGACTAATCGAGGCTATAGATGCCTGGCTGGTAGCGAGGAAATGTCCAGGTTACTTTTGGAGTTCAAATATCTATGTAGCCTGTCTCAGTTAACTGAATGATTAGTCCATATCTTCTCAAGGATGAAATGAACTCATAGAGAACACACCTTTGATGGCCTAAGAAAGGAGGTAAGTTGATTCACCTAATTATTTTAATTCCATTTTAAGTGGACTTTCCTCTTACAAAGTTTTGATTTAAGGGACTCACTAGGAATTATTGGTTTGAGATGGATTTTATCCTTGAAATGTTCAAGAAAATTTCTTAGTAGAGTCATCATTTGTTGTGAATTTTTCACACATTCCCTATCCAAAATGGGGACCCCGTTTATTTCCTGGTCATGCTTTAGGTTGCTACCTTTTCCCTTTAAGGGATGGGTCCTCAAAAAAAATTATGTCATAATTTTCCCTAGCTTGTGGGGATAAATTATGTTGGAAAATGAGTTTGTTTTGTGTACCATAGAAAAATGGATCATTGACATTTTCATGGTCTTTTAGGTCTTTCTCTTGTGATGCTTTATCCATTTTTCTTTGATTTAATGTTGCAATGTAACTTATGCATTCACATTAGGTCCTAAATATTCAAATTATGGTGTCTTTTGAAGGTGTTGTGAAGTGTTGTAAAACATTTCTACACTTTTCTAGAATATTCTCATTATAATTCATCTAAAACTCACTTTTTAGCCCTAATCAAGTCCTATTTTAAAGTGTTGTAAAGTCTTGTAACAACATTTCACGCTTTTCTAGGCTTGTTATCACTATTTACACCATTCTTACATTTTATTTGACCCCTTTATACAATCATAAGACATAATTAAGTGTATTTTTTAATGTAAACCCGACAAAAAAAATTAAATGCAATTTAATTACCGACACCCACTTACAATCCTAGAGTGGAACCTATTCACCATGGGTGGTGAATGAGTCCCTCTTGGCTCCAAATTCAAAATAATTCAAATTTTCTTTTGGTTTTTTATTTAACAAGACTTTATGTCAGCCTGTGATGAGGTATTATTGGGTTATTAGGGCATAAGTGTGTATAATTAAGTGTTTTTCTACCCATTTTACTCCTAATCCACTTGCATTCACTCATTCAACATCGATTAGAATTCTTCCATTCAATCCATCAAAGCATCATTCAATCAAAGAATTGTTAAGTATCTTGGAGCAACCATTGACATATCTTCAAACTTCTACAACAAGGTTTTTGGTGAGTTTAGGAATTTTCATGTTGTTTATTCATCATTCCTTGTTCATTTCATTTCATTTCTTTATTAAGGGTCTGATTACCAAAGTGGGATTCGATGAAGGAAAATCCCTATACTCTAACCCTTAGCCATTTTTCCCCTTTTGCCTGTGAGTTTGCAAACTTTTGTATGCAGATTTATCAAGTAACTAGGTGTTGAAAGGTGGTCAACAAGTCATCAAAGTGTTTCAAGTCAACTAAACCCTAATTCAACCTTGGAGACAACCTACAACCCGTTTTCTGTAGATTTGCCTCTGTCA
Organism: Sequoia sempervirens; assembly: GCA_007258455.2. Lineage (NCBI taxonomy): Eukaryota > Viridiplantae > Streptophyta > Pinopsida > Cupressales > Cupressaceae > Sequoia > Sequoia sempervirens. The sequence continues at coordinate 5,101 of VDFB02092443.1, read as the reverse complement.
ACCCGACAAGAAGACAAGTGCAGATCTGGACCTACATAATTGACTCTTGAATTTGCAAGTTTTTTGAGGAGGGCTGATTTTCCATTAGTGGTGAATGAGTCCCACCTGATAGCTAAAAAAGTTGATTTTGTTAGAATCCAGTTCCCGACAGTCAGAAAGTTGTTTTAAGTGTTTTTACCAGTAGGAGGATTGATTCACCATCAGTGGCGAATGAGTCCCACTAGTAATTTATAGTTATTTTAGCTAGTTTCTAGTACCTTCCAAGGTCAGTATTCAGCATCCAGGTGCACTCTGTTAAAATTCATTCAATTTTTTTTGCATTATTTTGTGCTTTTAGCTCATTTTTGCATACCTCACTGTGTTTTCAATCATTGCATGTTTCATTAGTTTTGCATTCATAATCGATCAATTTCATAGCTTAGTTGCATTTATATCATTCCATTTATTCATAATTCCATCTTACATTCCTTTATTTGAGTGAACCACCTCAATTTTAGGGTTATATCTCTTTCCTTTTAGGTGAAAGATCCTAAGAGTGCAAGAGAAGTACATAGACCACAACTAAATTGTTAGTTCATTTTGGTGAACCTGCATATTGAGCACATTATCTTTCTATTTTCAATTGCATCTTGCATCCTAGGTTTCCTTGCATCAACATTCAATTAAGTTTTTTTTTGTTTTTGCATTCTAGGGTTTCTAAAATTGCTTTAGTGAAAGAATCATATAGATTTCATTTTTTCATATCAAATCATTACAAAAAATCTAAAATCTACATTTACATCCTTATTTTGCATCTAAAGAGCATTAAAATCACTTTAAATATTTTGAAAAACATAAAAAAATTTAATACCTGGACTCATTCGCCACCTTGGGCGAATCAGTCCAGGTGCATTTTTTGCATTCAAATTTTTGGCATTTTCATAGTGTTTCCTGCATTTTTGTTTCTTGTTACTGCCTTCTTGTTTCATTTTACATAATTTTTATCATTAGCATTTTGTTATTCCTACTTTGCATTTGCATCCACCCCATATTTTGTGGTACTTGTATGAGTTTTTGGTGCCCTATTGATAATACTTTAGTGAGACAAAGTTCTAGACTCATGGCTTCATGCGATAGCACTTTCGTTGTGGACCTTGGGATCTCAAGAGCTCCTACTCCTGGTATGGAAAATGGTTCATTAGGCACATGGATACTACCACTAGTATACCTTCACCTTCATATACAATGCATGTTGACACACAAACTGATCAAATTCTGCAAGATAAAGTCATTAGTATTCATGAGGATTTGGCACATTTACAACAAGATTTATCTTTCGAAACCATTTCCACCATTTCCATACCTACCATAGAAAACCTTCATTGCTTGATTGAAAGTGATGATGGCTTACAAGTTATGAAAATAATTACTGAGATATAGAACAAACATGTTCCTTCCACTTCCCAATCAACAAACATTGTGGTTAGCCAAGGAGGATATCACATTCCTCCTTCAACCGTAGCATCCATTCCCACCTATACCACTCCTCAAGTTACAACAACCATGCAACATGTTAGTCATGTGACTCCTTTTGCTATTCCAACTAGCATTCCTAGTTTTTTGTGGCATTGAATGTTCCCTCTTCCACATTCATCCATCTTAGTGTCCCCATCACTTCTCCTAACATTACATACACTCAATCACCATTTTCTCTTCCACCTCATACCACTTACACTGATCTGGGCCTCATTACACAACTATTTAACATTGTTTCTTGCATGCTAAAACAAATATCCACCATAAGCCAAAGTCAAAATTCTCCACCCACATATCATGTCCATAGTAGCCCCTTATCTCTAGAGATCTTAAGAACACATATGCCAAGAGGAATTGAGATGCCTAGGTTTGAGAAGTATAGAACTAAAGGAGACCCTACTAATCATGTTAATGTCTATACAACATTGTGTAGTGATTATGTCCTTGATGACAAACTATTAGCCAAACTTTTTCCTAGGACCTTAAAGGACACTGCATTGGAGTGATTCTCAAACTTACCTAATCATTTAATCTGATCATTTAATGAACTTTTTTATGCCTTTATAAGTCATTTCCAAGTCCATATGACACCCAAAAAGACAATGGCTGATTTAATGAGATGTAAAAAAAATTCTAATGAAAAAGTAACTGATTTCATTTCACATTATCAGTCACTGTATGCTCAAGTCGATGTCAAGATTCTTGATTCACATCTTCAAAAGATGTTTATCAAAAACTTGCGCACTCACCTTTAGGATAAGTTGACTATGATGAAACTTCCTTTGTTCATGGATTTATGAATGACCCTTTGTGACTATCGCAACTCGGTTATTAATCATGATTCAAAGTCCACTTCTAATCGAGCTGAGAAGTCTGAACAAAGAAACTAAATAGAGGAGCCATTTTTTATAGTTCAATCCACCTCCACCACAACCAACTCAACCAGTGCCTAATCAAGTGGTTGTTGTTAAATCATTCATGCCCTTTACCTATGGGGAACCAAAGAGACAATTTACCCCTTTACTTGATACCCTCCATAACACAATGAATCAATTGCTACAACAATAGATGATCACTTTGCCTACCACTAAACCTCTTGATAATACCAAGCCTTAACCACCCACCTTTAAACCAAATGCTTATTGTCATTTTCATCACCAAAATGGACATGACACTGAACAATGTAAGCATCTCAAACACTTAGTTCAAGACCTCATTGATTCTGGTCATTTTTCCATTGCAAGTGTTAATGATCAAGGCAATAAGTTTGTTTCACCTCCCAGTCAAAACTAACAAATTTTTACCAACCCTATGCCTAAACACAATGCTTCATTTTTCAAAGATAGTGAACCTTCAAACACTCATGTGGTGAACATTGATACAAATAATGAACAACATGCCTTTACTCCAAATGTTACCCAAGTTAATCCTATGGATGAACTTGTGGGTATGATAAATGTTATCCCTCGTAAGGGTCTAACCAACAAATCTCTTGATATTAGTTTTTCTTCTCATGATATACTTAAAAAGCTTCCCAATGGTCCTCTTTACATAGCCGGAAAAATCTATGATAAGCCCACCAATGGGATATTAATAGATCTCGCCTGTGGTGAGAATGTGATCATGGAAGAATTTTTAGTATTACATGATCTCTATCAAGATGATTATAACAAACTAACTACATGGATTAAAACACATACTAGTTTTGCATGCCCTACGATCAAATCGATTGTACTCCCATTACAGATAGGACCCAAAACTTTGGATGTAACATTTTCTATTATTTCACAATTGGATCAGTTTTGTTTGAAGCTAGGTCATCCTTGGCTTCGCTCAATGAAAGTTGTTCCTTCAGTTGTTCACAAATGTTTGAATTTTTTTGGATGACAATGACATATTTACCATACACCATAGTGGCTTTAATCCATTTTCCTCTAAAGGTATTTTTTCTATGAATCCTTTTGTCCTGAACCTATGCAACCCATCACCCCTCGAAGAGACTTCTTTTTCATTACCTATCAAAACTTCAAAGCCAAACGAATAGCCGAATTATCTCTTCGTCACATGTCCCCGTCCACTTCCACTATCCCTATCATAGATGAGACCATGCTTCAACAGGTGAGTCTGAACCTGAACAAAAAATGCAACCTCATGAGAAACAAACCATAGACACTTCTCCTTCATCATATAAATGTCCAAGGGATTATGAAAACAACCCCATGATGCCTCCTCACATTAAACAAGTTTATAAAGCTAAAGAAAAAGTGATTGACCCATCTCCTTTGGTTCCTTCCATTCCTCCTCCTCAAGAAGAAAAGGAGCCTATGGTGGATCAACCCCCTCTTACACCTCAACAAATTCAAAATAAAATTAAAAGAAACTACGGTGCTAGGGAGTGTAGGTGTCATTGTCGTCTCCTTGCTCGTCAAATGCAAACCAAAAACAACAAAGAAAACCAACTTCCACCTTTGACGACACTAATAATTGATCACCCTGCTCATCTTGACCTGCAACAAGATAGTACGATACAACAATCACAACAAAATGACTAGATACAACAACCACAACTCTTGATACATCCTTCATTGGAAATTAGTCTTTCTCCTCCTATCGTGATTAATCTAGATGATGATGATGATGAGGAGATCACTAAAATAGATGAAGTGCATAATGATCTAAACTCTTTATTTTCATCTACCATGAGCTTAAATGATATCTATTATACACCAAGTGAAGAACCTAGTACTTCCCCTAGTTCAAAACTTGTAATTCTCCCTTTAGATAGTCAACCGCCCTCACAATATACTGAGCATGATTGGGAAATGGATGACTTGTTAGATGGTTGAATTGTATTCACCTTACTAGCCTTTTACATTTTCCTTTTTCTTTTTCTTTTCTTCGGTGTTCTTGTATGTGCATATCATGCCCCATTGTATTGTGTGTTTGATGTTCTCTCTCTTTGTGTACTTCCTCTATTTGTACCTCTATTCTTCTCTATTTCGTACATTTTGTGTTTTCTTTTTCACTTTTGTTTTGTGATTTTGTTATGGGGATGACACAAAGCTTTGAGATGCCCTATGTCTCTTCATGTTGATCCAAAAGGTCCCTTTTCCTTTTCCTTTTCCTATTTTATCTTTTCTTGTGTTTTCCTTTTGGGGATGACACAAGGCATTGAGACCAAAATGTCTCCTTCATGTTGACCCAAAAGCTTTTCCTTTTCATTTTATTTTCGCTTGTGTTTTCATTTTGGGGATGATGTAAAGCGTTGAGACCACAATGTCTCTTCCATGTTGACCTGAAACAAACATATTTTTTTCTTTTGTTTTCGCTCTCTATGTGTCATTCTTCTAGTTCTATGTGTTTTGGGGAATGATAACAATTTTGAGCTCTTTAATAAAAAAATTGCAGCAATGAACATAGTGAACCCAAATCCATAGATTCGTTATGTGTTTGGTGTGTTCCTTTCTGGGGGGCAACCCTCCTTTTCTTTTCTTTTCTTTTTCATTTACATGAAGCAGCCTTACTTGGAAACATATGACTTGGCATAAGGGCTTTCCGAGTTTTCTCTCATGTCTTGTTTTCTTTT